>CM070027.1:28542567-28787567 GCA_036247105.1 Cirrhinus mrigala
ATGTATTATTACATTTTTATAATATTAAATATAATATTATAATATTAAATATAATATTACATTTTATAATATGAAAACTTCTTAGATTTCTAATTTTAATTTATTTTAACTTGTATTAAAATAACTGAAAATTAATGAAAACTATATTATTGCAATGATACTAAATTAATATACTGATTCAAAAATAATTATAATAATCAAAAAAATTATAATTATAATAATAATCAAAAAAGACAACAAAAAGCAAACTATACGTGAAATATTACAAATGAAAATACTACAAATTTATTTATTTATTTATTTGTGTGTTTATGTAAATAAATTTGCAATATTATATGTAATATTTAATGTATAGTTCATTGTTGACAAAAACATAACAAAATGACCAAAACTTCAAGATGAAAATGAATATCTAAAAATGAAACTGGTTCAAAATATTAATAAAAACTATAATAGCATACAAACAAATTTATTCAAGAACTGCAAGAATAATTACATCAAACAAAAAATTATACATAACAAAAAGCAAACTATATATGGAATATTACTTACGACATGTCATAAATTAATAATGTGTTTATTTGTATTTATTTTAACAACTAAACTGTAAAAAATGTAAAAAAAAAAAAGAAAACAAATCTGAATACAGGTGCTTGTTCATGCAAATCTCAACATTCAATCTGAATAAACTTCTAAATCCTAAGAGATATTTATAATAACAGTGATTTTCTTCCTAGCAAACATTGCTAACAATATTGTATATAGTCTCTATCCAAAGTTCTGGATAGAGTCTATTAAAACACATAAATCTCCATTCAAACCATATTGTTCCTGGCGGATATTTTAGCCTAACGTGAACCTAAACCAAAATGGTTTTCATCTTAATGTAATTTATAACACATTTTTCATGTTTAGCTGATTACCATATAAAACAGCCTTTAAACGTCTCAGTTGGCAGTCATTAATCTATTATAGAAAATGGTCACATGTTGGTGTGCGGCGGCAGCATGCGAGCAAATTAGCTAATGCGCTTCATATGCAGTAAGACAATAGTATGCTTTCTTATCTCACCGCATATCCTGGATCTCCCGGTTCGCCCCTGTCCCCTCGCTTTCCAATCGGACCCTGAAAATACACAAACACGTGCATGAAGCTGCAAATATCGCTAATGAAATTAGAGGAAATCACAGACAGATATAAACATCAAAATTAGAGAGACTCACTCGGAGACCTGGAGGACCAGTAGGACCCTCCACCTTCCCATCATCCCCATGTTCACCCTAGAACATTACATAATGCTAAACATCAGAAGATTATGGAAAACTGATTCAAAGCAAATTCACTTTGAGGTAATATCATTGTATTTTAAGGCTAAGATTTGTGTATTCAGGTCCACTTCTAACATAGATTATTAGATTGCTAACATAGATATTACTGTGCAGATTATATATATGAAAATTTATAAACAAAATGAGTTATAAGTACATTTTACCTTTTCACCCTTTGGTCCCGGAGGTCCTATTGGACCTTGAGGTCCCTTGTGACCCTGTAGAGAAAGAAAAAGATTTTAAGCACTAGTGGACTTGAGTTGATAAATCAGCGCACTCATGTGGAAATTAATAATTGTTAGCATGCTAATATGATCGTGTGATGGTATTTGTACTTGTTTATTGTTCTCACCTCATATCCTGATATGCCCGGGTCACCCTGAAGCCCCATACGCCCGGGAGCGCCCTGAGACAGAGCAAGAACTCAAAGTCAGTGTCAACTTTATTGTGACTTCAGCACATCGCATAGAAACAACAGTGACACAAAGATGATACAGATGAGAAACAGACAAGTTTCTTGTGTGGGTAAAAAGCAATGTCAGTTTAATTGCACTTAATAAGAATTGCTGTATCTGTTTACCACATGTCCGATGGTTCCTCGAGAGCCCTTTGGTCCGGTGGTTCCGATTGGTCCGATCTTTCCCATGGTTCCAGTCTCTCCCAGGTGGCCGATGTTACCTTTGGCACCCTGCAGGCAACGTGAAAGTATAGTCAATATGACTACTGTGCTCAATAGATTAAAGATACTTAAATAACTTTAATTAAACAAAATGCTGTCTTTAACTTTAATGTCTTACCTTAAACCCTGGTTTTCCTCTCTCGCCATTTTTACCAGGTTTTCCTTCAGGACCCTAAAACAGACATGCAAAAAATGAGGAAAATTAACAAAAACAACCCTCACCATCATTTTGCAAAAAAAAGAAAAAAAAGAAAGACATCTATTATTGTTAAAATTACTATTAAAATAGTCTGTTAATTAAAATAAAGCTTAAGTAAAATATAATATAATAAATGAAAAAGTAAGTTGAGGTTACTTGAATTATTAAAATTAAATAAAAACAAATTAAAGTGAAGTAGAAATATTTAAAAATAAAAAATAACAAAAATGACTAAAGAATATAAAAATTACTAAAATTTAAGCTAAAATCAAAATTAAAAATTAAAATATAAATATTAAATAAACAGGCTAAAATTGAGAAATTATAATTCTAAATTATTAATTCTAAAATGAAAAATTCATGAAAATATATACAAAGAGTTTATTTGCAAAAATAGATAACTCCATTTTTTTTATGTTATCATGTTTTTCTTGTGTTTTATTTTTAGCTTTATTTTTTAGCTATTTTTACTTTATATCAAAATAACCCAACTGCAGTTTGATTGCAATTAATTGGAATGCACAATGAAAAAACATGAATTTTGAAAGTTGTTAAAAACTTATCAAAGTTACCTTTCTTTGCAAATGAACTCTTCATATTAAAGCAAATTCAAAATATTCTATCAATAAATACTCTCATAAATAATAATAAAATCACAGCTTTTTTTATACAACAACTTTTCTGAGGGCTCAAAGTTCTGTAGATCATTTTTAGGCAAAATTGTTGAGACTTGAGTAATTCTTTTAGAGTTTTTCTACAAAACACCAATGTTTTTTGTGATAGATGACATCTGAAATATGTAAAAAAAAAAAAAAAAAAAAAAAAAAAAAAAAAAAAAGTAGTTTTCACTGATCATAATCCAAAGCGTATGAATGGTCCACTGTTACAAAGGTTACCTACCAGATTTTTAAAAAATATATATTATTCATAAATATTCAAACATTTTTCATAAGGACCAATTTTCACTATGAACTAGCTGCTTATGCATATTACTAGCATACTGGCGGTTTATTACTACTCATAAAACACACATTAATGCCTTATTCTGCATGACTATATTTTAGATCCCTTAATCCAACTCCACCCCTAAACATAACAACTATCTTAATATCTGTTAATACACAACAAATTTGAAGTTTATTGATGGAAAACTCTTAATTAATAGTGAATACGTGTTCCCTACTCTAAAGTGTTACCGTACATTTTAAGAGGCCTAATCTTTAGGTTTTTACTTGATTTTTTTGGACAATGCCTTTATTATGGGACAACCCCAAACTCCCCATAATTAGCACTTTCGTTATATTTAATAATTGAAAACCCTGTATACAGTATGTGATTTGAAATATAAAGTAAAATATGAGTGTGATACTGTTTGTGCACAGGTGCATCACTCACTCTGACACCCGTAAGCCCAGGGTCGCCCGGTGGCCCTTCTTTCCCCTTGATTCCCGGGTCACCTCTGACACCCTGCTCGCCCTCTCCGCCCATGTCGCCTTTTTCACCCTGTTCAAAAAACACGTTTGTTCTACGTTTTTGTGGTTTAAATAATGTATTTTTGAATACTTGTGAACATTTTATTACCTTGGCACCATCAGGGCCAGCTGGACCAGCCTCTCCCTCTAAACCCGGCTCTCCCTGTAGCAAACAAACAAAATGCTGTTTTTGCGCATTCATAGATGTCAAATCCACGTTTCACAGACGTACTGAACACGCACCCTCGTTCCAATTAGTCCTGCCGCCCCAGCGTTCCCCGCAAGCCCAAGTGAACCCTGCAACAACAATGAAAAGACATAATAAGAGTCCAAACACACAGGCGGTTTTATTCTTTCTAGCAAGTTTAGGTTCTTTTATTTAATTACACAAGTCCACTCAGCCAAACGGCAATTACGACCAATGACGTGTGACAGCACATCTACGTCTGCCAAGCTCAGGCTGACATTATCTAACTTTAACAATACAAATATAGTCATATGGTTCCTCTTCAGACTGCGATTGCAACACAAGCACTGTGCTGCTCATTACAGAAGCTCAATGGGGCCTTACCTCCCAACGAAAAGCAGATTTAGCAACAGTTATTTAGCGCAGCATAATAGCACCTCAAGCAAGAAAATTATGGGAAATGGGGTTAACACTAATTTCAGGCTCTTTTCATGAATAGGGTACAAAATAGGACCTACAGCTCTTAAAAATGTAGTCTTTTTCCCTAACAAATGGTCGGGAAAGGCGGAAACTGTTGATTAGCAATCTCCAGAAGTCAAACCAAATGTTATACGGGCTGTTATTTTCAATTTATTTTATAGTGCTGTATGGAACGTTTTCAAACCTGCTGCTAAAAAGCAGTTTAAAAACTTTTATTTGTTATTTTCTATTTAGTTTAATAACCATAAAACAGACCATTAAAAAAAACTACAAGGTTGCAAAAATAAGCATATAAATAATACACACACTACCAGTCAAAAGTTTAAAATAATTAAGAGTTTTTTGAAAGAAGACTCTTCTGTTCACCACAGCTTTTGATAAAAAATACAGTAAAAACAGTAATATTGTGAAATATTTTTACAATTTCAAACGGGTGTTTTCTATGTAAATATATGTTTTAAAATCTAATTTATTTCTGTGATGCACAGCTAAATTTTTAGCGGTCTTCAGTGTCACATGTTCCTTCAGAAATCATTCTAACATGCTGATTTGCAAATCAAGAAACATTTCTAATTATTATCAATGTTGAAAACAGTTGATCTGCTTCATATTTTTGTGGAAACTCTGAAATGCGATTATGCAAAAGTTAATACTTTTGAAAATTAATACTTTTATTCAGCAAGGACACATTAAAGTGATTTAAAGTGAGAGCAATGACATTTATAATGTTATAAAAGATTTCCATTTCAAATAAATGCTGTTCTTTTGGAAACTGGATTTATGCCTCTAATGCTTTTAAGGTAACAAGACTCCAAAGTGCAAAGAGCCTACAATTTATCACACCTTTTCTCCAGGTTCTCCTGGAAGCCCGGGATCGCCAACTGTTCCCGCAGGACCCTGAGAGAAAAAGAGAGCATACATTTTTCTATTTCCATGTCTTTTCTGGTGCCAAAACAGATGGATTAATGACCTAAAATTACTTTCATTAATCAGTTATAGTATGACTGAGTGCCAAAACAGAACCAAAACAGACAGAAGCAGCAGAAAATCTGGACGTGTGTTTGTGTACATGTGGAGCGTATTACCTTTGGCCCTGGATTTCCGGGAGGCCCGAGTGTTCCTGGGGGCCCTGGAGGTCCCTGGGCCCAAACAAACAAATCATTTAGCAGTAATACATACATACAAACACAACACAAACAGACACACACATTTCAACATTACAATCTCCCATTATTTGAAGCCAAAATGTTAAACTGTGAAGCAGATGTGTGTGTACAGTCTCACAGCCTGGCAATACTAATGCAAATCTTATTTACATTTAACAGCTACATAATCACAAACATTTAACAAACAACAACTGACAACTGGATGCCAAGAAAGAGTCATTAACTTGGATATGGGAATTAGATTAATCTATATATTTCACAGCTGAACGAGGCGAAAATACACAGCGCTCAGAACTCATCTTCTGGAGTTTCTCAACACCCAGAGGACGTAAAGTAGTTTTCCAGCTCTAGGTTTACATAAAAAGACACTGGAAAATATGTTTCTGTGTGTAGAAGAGAAATAAAGCATCACTCACGGGCTCCCCTGCGATTCCTTTGTCTCCCGTAGCCCCAGATGGCCCTTGAATGCCCTACAGAAAGAGATTAGAGAGTCAAAATTTATTGTTGAATGAATTAAATGATGCAACAAGTCAATAAATCAATGATTCATATAACAATAAATCAAATAAAAGAGAATACTATTAAAATTAAATATTTTAATAATTTTCTATCATTTATTTTTTAATTTTTTTCTTAAAGTTTTTATATTTTGACCCATCACACAAATTGAGCTACATTGTATCTATGGAATGTGCTCTACAACTAACATATATTATTATTACTACATAAATATATACCATTTTTAAGAAACAGTTCTAAAAATATGCAGTTTAATAGATAAAAGCAACTAATGAAATATATAAATTTCATTAGAGAAACTAACCGGAAATCCTTTTGGCCCCGCCTCGCCAGGCTCCCCGATCTTCCCCTGCAGAAAGATTGGACAGACATAGAAACTGTTACCATAGAAAATACTGATGAGACATGGCAGCAGATACCATAAAAACACAATAAAAAAAAGAGAATGTTAAAGCGGGGATCTCACCGCTTGTCCTGGGAAACCGATTTTCCCTGGAGGACCATCGGGACCCTATAAGGAGACATGAATTAAAGCTAGATTCGAACGTGTCCAGCATTTATCTTTGGCCACTAGGTGAGCTCTGGAGAACAGCAGCCTTTACCTTTTTGCCTTCAGTGCCGAGTTCTCCTGGTATGCCGTCCGGACCTCTAGGACCCTAAAACAGGGGCGCAAATTAATACATAAAAGGGCATATAAAAACCATTCAGATTTGAACACTAGTATGTTGCTTATTTTAAGAAAATATATTGTGAAGCAGTATGCACTACCATAACAATACAGTTACGTAATAACTCTTCGCAATTTTGCATTTTGTGAACCTTTGGCAGCATGATTAAATAATAAGAGTTAAGAAGGAGATCACATGACAGTTTATATTACTTTCGGAGGAATTTAAAATGCATCTAATCATTTTATTAACATTTTATTTATTTAATTTATTTATATTTAATAATATTTTATAATAAAATAATTATATATATATATATATATATATATATATATATATATATATATATATATATATATATATGAGATTAAATAAACATATACTACAGGGCTGTTGAATGCTTGACTGTGATTGTTCTGAGGTGGTTGTTTATTTATTAAATAATTTATTTATTTCTTACTTACATAAATATTAGATCAAAACTTTAAACTTTAAAAAATGTAAACAACAAGGAATATTACATATTACCCCAGTAATTAACTGACATAAATCTATCTATCTATCTATCTATCTATCTATCTACAGTAGTCAACGTTTGAAGTGGATCAATAAAGTTTATCAAAGTTGTCCAAAGACGAGAACAGGTATTGTTTTAGTTTTAGGATAACGTTGTTGAACCGTTTTGATCCACTTTAAGTGTTGACTATTGTATATGTATATATAAACACTAATAAAAAAAATAATAAAAAAAATCGAAATATTAATAAAATATTAAATAAATACTATAATAGCATAAAAATAATACTGTTAATGTATGTAATATAGTGTTAATATATGTAAATAACATGTAAATAATACATAACAAATACCTACTCTAGAAAATACTCTAAATTATTATATTACTTACTTGACTATTTTTAATGAGGGTAAATGATTATATTAAAATATTTGAGCATAATCTAATTAACATTTATGCGCTAAATCATTCTGTGATTTCCAAACCAGCATGTTTGACCCTCCTCTGTAGTGCAAAAAAAAGTATGAATAGTATCCACCTTATTTTTCCCGTAAGACTGTAAATTATATGGGACTGGCTTCCGGTCTCATCTACGTCCAACTATTTTTAGCTGCACAAAACAGCTTGTTTTGCTGCTTGATATTGCAAATTGGTGTGTCTTACCATATTATTTTAATGCATTATCTTAATTATGAACACACTGGTTTGTAGTGCAAACAGTTTTACTGTTTACTGCACGTTGTTATTCTTCTCGTTATTTCCCTATAGCAGCTAATGAACTGGAAGTCTTGCCCACAGGGTTACTTCCATGTTGAACAATAAGGTGGATAGTAGAATGCAATTGCAAACACATTTAAAATCCAGAAGTGTATCCTCAAACACTAGGAGGAGCTGTACTATTGCATTTCGATGTGTGGGATATGTTGGGATATTTGGGGTTGTGCATGTAGGTCAATGTTTAGGAGTCTCTTGAGGGTCTAAGCATGACACAGAACTACGCTGCATCTGTCTTTGTTTGGATGCACACAAAAATTCTCTCACATTTATCTACACAATCCTAAACAACCAAATCATCCCCACTATCACAAACAGCGGTTTGGCTCACCTTTAGTAAAATCTAAAGAGATCCGAACACAAGGACTTCATCAAGAGACCAGACACACTTGAAGAAGAATGTGTGCGCGCACTGATAATTACACTAACTTATGGCGTGTGCGTCCAGCCAAAAAACATCAGACTGTTGAAACAATATCATCACACAATCTCTGCCAGCTGGCACACACTCTCTTGTCTGTTTCTCTCTCTCTCTCACACATACACACATACACACACACACAGGAGGAGCTGAAGGTACTCAAGTAAAATATGCTGGAAGACCTCATATGGACTACTACTGTTATTAATATTCTGGCGAACCCGTTATACATCCATAAACCATAGAAAATCAAGTGGTTTATTACTTCTCAGCACCTATTTGTGCCGCAAATGACGTCATTCTGCAGGCCCCTCGTGTTGTGATTTAATCAGAGTAAATCCAGCCTTCATTTGCATGCTTCAAATACAGAGAAACATACAGTGACAACTGAATGTTTGTGAATGTCTGATGCGCTGATACCATATTGAACTTGTCACAGAAAAGCCCTAATTGCCAAGCAATGAGGACATTAAACAGAAAATAGGTCAGAATCACACCCTTTTTTTTTTTTTTAAATAAGAGTTAGGACTTTGTTCAAATATCTCAAGTAATAGCAATAGGCATGCTTTAGCAAATACCACTAAAAAGTGGCAAGAGGGCATAAAAACAGAAAAACAACAACATAAAATATTATACATAATGCATGTATAATAAATACTGCACTTTTCTACCACTGATAAATTGGTTACAGTTTCATCTTTGCCTGTATGAAGTATTTCTGAAAGCTATGTCTTAGCCTGTTTTAAATTAAGACAATAATATATAAAGACTAATCAGTCATTGTCAGTATATCACATTCACTCTACACTGTTTTGGCCAGTTTAACGTTTCAGTGACGAAGGCAGAAAACAAAAAACGGGGTTAAATCATCAGCATTGAATCAATGAATCATCAGGACAACAGCTTGATTTACTGACTCAGTGAGGGGCTCTAACTAAGACCAGACAGCAGCACAGAGACACTCGACTCTAAGTTTGTTTCCATTGCATCCCTGTGCTCAGTCTTCTATCCAGTAATTCATGTTGATTCTGTTGGTTAATGGAAAACATTTACCGTGTGTTTTAGAGTGTGTGTGAGCTAACACACAGTCTGTTCCTGTGACTGATACCTGACAATGAACATCTATCTATCTATCTATCTATCTATCTGAAAATTAACAGGTCTACCAGTTTAACTAACTAGCTAATTAACTAATAAATTCAAATTAAGAATCAATCGTATGAATTAACAAAGAATCTGTCTATCAACTGACTAACATGCCTATCAGTTTAACTGACAAAGAATCTATATGATGAATAACTAGTCTACCAGTTTAACTAATTAAATAAGAATCTATTTATCAGATGACTAACTAGCCTATCAGATTAACTAACTAATAAAGAATCTGTCAGATGACTGTCTATCTATCAGATGTTCTAGCTAATTAATTAAGAATCGATATATATATTGTACAATTTAACTTGCCAACAACTTTAACTAAAAATCTATCTATCTATCGGATGACTAACTAGCCTAACCAACTATTTAAGAATCTATGTATGAGATAACTTACCCAGCTTAGTTAAGTTTAACCAAGAATCTATTTATTGGACAACTACTTAGTCTGCCAGTTTAACTAACTAACTCATTAACCCCTTGGTGTTCCAACGTTTTGCATTGAGTTAAGTTTGACAGGAACGCTAAGGGGTTAACTAACTAACTAATCAATTCTAAATAAGTATATATCTATTGGATGACTAACTAGCCTATCTGATTAACTAACTAAGAAAGAATCTATCTAGTCTAGCTATCTATCAGATGGTCTAACAAATAACTAAGAATATATCTATCAGACGATTTAGCTTGTCAACCAGTTTAAATAAGAATCTATCTATTGAACGACTAGCTAGCCTATCAGTGCAACTAACTATTTAAGAATCTATGTATGAGATAATTTACCTAGCCTAGTTAAGATTAACTAACTAAGAATCTATTTTTTGGATGACTAACTAGTCTGCCAGTTTAACTAACTACTAAGAATTTATCTATCAGCCAGTTTAACTAAGAATATATCTATTGGATGACTAACTAGCCTATCAGTTTAACCGACTAACTATCAAATAACAGACTAACAAAAAACACAACTAGCCTATTTAAGTTTAACCAACAAAGAATCTATTGAATGACTAACTAGTCGACCAGTTTTACTAAATTACTAAGTAAGAATCTATTTATCAGATGACTAACGGGCCTTTTAGTTTAACTAGTTATTTAAGAATTAATGTATGATATAACTTACCTAGCCTAGTTAAGTTTAACTAAGAATCTATTTATGGATGACTAACTGGTCTGCTAGTTTAATTAACTTAACTACTAAGAATTTAACTATCAGACAATTTAACTAGTCAGCCAGCTTAACTAAGAATATATCTATCAGATCAGTTTAACCAACTAACTATAAAAGAATCTCTTAACAGATAACTTAACTAGTCTAGTTAAGTTTAGCTAACAAAAAATACATTTTTTGAATGACTAACTAGTCTACCTGTTTAACTATTTAAATTACTAATCAGTTTAACTAACTAAGAATCTATCTAGATAACTTAACAAGCCTAGTTAATTTTAAATAACCAAAAATCTACTTATTGGACAACTAACTAGTCTACCAACTAAATCACAAAGAATCTATCGGACAATTTAACTTCCCAACCAGTTTAACTGAGAATCTAACTATTGCATGACTAGCTAACCTATCAGTTTAACTAACTAAGAATCTATCTAGATAACTTAACTAGCCCAGTTAATTTTAAATAACTAAAAATCTATTTATTGGTCGACTAACTAGTCTACCAGTTTTACTAAATTACTCATTAAAAATCTGATAACTGAACTAGGTAACCAGTCTAACTAACTAAAAAAGAAACGGTTGGATGTGGTGGTTGGTAATCAGAAGGTCACTGGTTCAGTCCCTGTCCTGTTTTACTGTAGATAAAAGCAAAATAACTTCCACATGCTTACACACTCATGATGCCCAGGTGACTTACCCGTCTTCCTTTAGGTCCTCTCACGCCGATGGGTCCACGTGATCCCGGTGGGCCCTAAAAAAAAAAAAAAAAGAGAGAGAAAAAAAAGAGACCATTAATTATGCACACTCGTGTTTCTTTTCTCTTTTTGGGGGGGATTAATGTCAGGCAGACTGACTCCTGTCTCTCTCACTGCTACTAAGAGGTTGTGTTTGTTTTGTCTGTCTGAAAGCACACAACGTTACACAGAGGTGTCTGACAGCTGATGGACAGCATGGTGATCTAACAACAGCAGGTGATGCCGGTGTACAACCATCAACTTCCTATTGACATCCAAACTATCTGAAATATCTGCTGTCGACTTACTGGACTGCCTGGTGGTCCTGGTAGACCGCTCTCTCCAGGGGTTCCTGGGTGCCCCTAAAAGTGAGCGGAAACATGTAAAACACTCATACACACACCATACAATACATATTGTATTCTCCCTTAATCAGCAGAAAGACTGTGACAAACACGATTCCTGTCTGAATCGAAGTAGATTACAACTATTTGTTCAATTCTCCACTGATTTTCATGTCTTCACTGATATTTTGAAGCAAATTAGGTAATATTATGCATTTTATGGTTGTGTTATCATATTTATATGTCTAGAAAAAAACATGGTATAACTATAGTTTTACACTGTATATTTTTATGGTGATATCATAGTATGTTTTGTATGTTTGTGACCCATATTGTGCCGACAAATTACGTTAATATTCTAGACACGTGCAAATACTCCAGACACACACATGACCTGATGACTGGGAGGAAGTGGGCCATGTAACTATGATGGACAGTTGAACTTTCTGTTTTTAACAACATTCATAATTTGAAGGGTCGAGAATGAGCGAGGAAGCGCACACTGAGAAATTATGTGCGGTATTTGTGTGCCGTACCGTAGATCCTTTCTCTCCTGGAGGTCCGGGCAATCCCATCTCTCCACGATCACCCTAAATAAATCACAAAATGCCACTTTTACACTACAGCTCAAATGTTTTTAATGTTTTTGAAAGAAGTCTCTGCTGCTCACCAAGGCTGTATTTATTTATTCAAAAAATACAGTAAAAACAGTAATATTGTGAAATATTATTACAATTCAAAAGAAGCGTGTTCTATTTGAATACATTTTAAATTGTAATTTATTTATGTGATGCAAAACTGAATTTCCAGCATCATTACTCCAGGCTTCAGTGTCACATGATCCTTCAGAAATCATTTTAATATGCTTTTTTGCTGCTCTCAGGTGTGTCTTACCTTCTCTCCGGCTAGTCCACCTTCCCCTGCAGGACCGATGAAGCCAACGAGACCCTACAAACACAACATCATCAGTGTGAGGGTCAAAGTGTGTTTAAAGGCCATAACTCAGTCTGTGTACTCACCCTCTCACCCATGGGTCCAGCCTTTCCTGTGACACCCGGCTCGCCCTGAAAGACATCAGAGAGCGTTTGAGTGACCGTGTGTGTGAAAGCGATTTGTGTGTGTTTATATTTTGCTCATGTTCTCACTTTGACCCCTTCAGGTCCAGCAGCCCCAGGGAAACCCTTACTGCCCATCAGACCCTGGAAAAACAACACAGACAGAAAAGAGATCATTTGTTAGGAGACAAATAATGACGAGAGACTAGACTGTATATATAAACAGTTTCAGAAGAAAAAAAATTAAAAATTGCATTTTAAGCCTAAGTTAATAAAAATACAATAAAAAGCAAAAATTGAAGAAAATAATGTTAGCACTTCACTTGAAGCCTTTACATATAATGCATTATAAAATTATTTTAAATGCATTAAATATGCTTTGAAATGCACCGTATAATGGTTTGTTTGCTCTCATTATAATACAATTATAATGCATTATAATACATTATAATATTTACCTATTTATTGTTAATATAGAAACTATAATGCATTAAAATATAATGCATTAAAACATAACCAATTTCAGATGCAACAAGAAATGTGCAAATATAATGAATTTTTATTTTTTATAAAAATATATATTGAATTACAATGAAATTATTATTATTTTTTCATTCTTATAGCTTATTTCATACACACTGGTAATTGAAAAAGTTTTAAGAAAATAATGGTACAACTTAAATCCTAAAATATATACTTTATATATTTATTTATTTATATATAAATATAAATAAATATATAAAGTATATATTTAAGGATTTAAGTTTTACCATTATTTTCCTAAATATATATCATAATAATAAATATAAATAAAACATTATAAAATTATTTTTAATGCATTAATTATGATTTGTAATGCACCTTATAATGTATTGTTTGATCTCATATTTAATGCATATATGTATATGATGCATTATAATAAAATTACTGTTGGTTTTTTTTCATTCGTATAGCTTATTTCATACACAGTGATAATTAAAAAGTTTGCCTCACAAAAATGACTTAAAAAGGTAATAAATACAATGGAAAGTTAAAAAAATGATAGAAAATAATGGTAAAACATCACCTAAAGCCTTTATATATAATGATTCATATGAAATACACCTTATAATACGTTGTATGATCTCATTAATAACTTGATTAATAACTGAATTAATAATTCAGTTTTAACATGGAATCTTGGGAAATAATTTATCAAAACATAAGAGACTATGCACAATTAATATGCATGAGTTAAGCTATTTATTAAAGTCCTAATTTAAAAAAAAAGAAAGAAAGAAAATAGTTTCATAATAGCAATAAATTTTAATGGTTATAAGCAAACTTCATTTTTTATTCAAAACATAATTCACTTTTTCCTTTGTTTTTGGAGAAATATGAGATTCTTCATGAGATTCACCCATTAAATATGTCACTGACATGTTTGATTATGTTGGAGCGAGACATGAGTATGCATACTAATGCAGAAGAGCTGCGGTCAGAGCATAAAGAGAACATACTGAAAGTCTCACCAAGACATATCCAATTACTGACCGCACAACAGAGACACAGAGAGAGATGAGGAAAACAGATACCTGTCTGAGGACAGAACGATGGAGAACATCCAGAAATGTTCTGCGCTTGTGCCAGAGAAGCAGTGAGTTCGGTTAAACAAGAAAAAGTGGAACGAAAGAAGGGAAAAGAGGAAAAACAGAGACAGAGCCGGAATGTTATGTAATACAGAGGCTGTTCGCAGCAGATTCTGAGCGTCCTGTTTTACGATGCTGGATTTATTCTTTTCTTGTCTTTTACAAAAGAAAATCCCAGGCTCTATGATTCATTGATCTATTAAACAATAAAAGCTACTTGAACTTGAAATCCACTATTGCGCCACCTTGTGGTCCACTGGGTGAATGCACATGTTGCTGAGCTCGCATAATAAAGAGGTCAATCTAATGGACTCCATGTCATGTTTGAATTACAGTTTTTTAAAAAAATGAATTATGCATTAAAAAAATGAATATATCTTTGATAAGTTGTAAGGTCGATTCATCCAAAAATGTATATTTGCAGTCCAGCCTTAAATTAACAAATGCAATACCAACATCAGTGCACATTTCCAATATAAATTTACAAAACTGCAAACAAAAAACCTACTTAGATTTGTTAGACAAATACTAGACTGTACCAAAAAGAACAAATAAATGATTTAAAAATTTTGCATTAAGAAACTTAAGCCTATATGCAACGAGAACATCACATGATCTCAATGTGCTATTTTAAATATTTTTTCATTTATAGAGCACATTTCATACACCACGATAATTCAGTGTAAGTGCCTTACATTAAAACGATATAACAAAAATGGTATTAAAAATACAATAAAAACAAAAAGTAAACTTTTCAAATATAAATCAAAACAAAACAAATAAAAAAAAAAAAAATTAAAAAAAAAGATTTTTTGACAAGTATTGACCGATTCACCCAAAAATGTATATTTGCAACAGTCAAAAATGATCAAATGCAATACCATCATCAACGCAATTTTAAAGCCTCTAAATCACACCTTTTCAATATACATTTTCAAAATATACCATAAGATCACCATAAGCAGACAAACAACCAGTAAGATTCATATGCAGATTCACAACTCACCTCGAGTCCTACTGGCCCCGGTGGTCCTACAGGACCCTCATCACCCTACAAATTAAAATCAAGATTAACTTCTTGTTTCAGAAATCTATCCGAAAGATGTTTATAGCTTATTAATAATACATACCTCTCGTCCAGCTGCTCCACGAGGTCCAGGTAAACCTCTGGCTCCAGGCTTACCCTATGAACAAAACATTTGTCAACAGCAAATATTGAAAACACTTATGGTTTTATTAATAAATGACATACCTTCGGGCCTTCAGGTCCATTGAGTCCAGGTTTTCCGATGTCACCAGGAAAACCCTGTGTAGGATTAACCGTAAATCACTGAGTACATCAGCCAATCAGAATCAGATGTATTTGCTGACATCATCAATAAAACTAGCTGGTGCAAAACATTCAGAGAGCAAAAGCATCAGTGTTTAATGACCATGTGGTACATGTTGATTCATACCTCGGGTCCTGGTGGGCCTGATAATCCACTGGGTCCTATCTCTCCTGTCTTGCCCTTTAAAAGACACAAATACAAACATACGCTGACCAGGACACAAACACTATGAAATAAACTGAACCTTCAGATGATGAGATTTTAGGTTGAACTATTAGATATTGTACTCTGGACCAACATATGCTCAGATTTAAGTGTTGCACAACTTCTGATATTCAAAACTCACTCTTGTTCTCAGGTTGATTTTGTAATTAAAAACAAATGAATTTGCACAAAAAACAAAAACAGAAAACTAAATACTTACGCAGAAACTGAAGTTCAGTTACACTGTTGTACAGATTATATTTAGCTTTTTAATGCTTGATTATGGGTAAAAAATATATATATATATATTAAAAGCATGGTTAATCTAATAAAGGAAAATAATTAATTTATAATTTTTCTTCCCCATGTCATTCCATAAAAAAAATATTTTGTATAAAATTCAATATATTTTTGACAGGTTATGAGTAATTTACTTAAAAAAAGTATATTTGCAAGGCAGCTTAAAGTTAAACTCCAAAGCCTCTACAACATCAAAATAATGCATTTCCAGTACACATTTTCAGAATTGCAAAAAAAAAAAAAAAAAAAGTTCACCATAAGACAACAAACAACCAGAAAAAATGCAGTAGTTTTCATATGCAGATTCCTCATATACAACTCACTTTCAAAGAACACAAAATGAGTTTTGAAGAAATGCAATGGTTGTTATTTTACATGCAATTGCAATGAATAAAGAAATTAGGCTTTCAAGGTTCAAAACTGATTTAAAAAGCATCATAAATGTGACCCTGGACTACAAAACCAGTCATAAGGGTCAGTTTTTTTTATACATCACCTGAAAGCTGAATAAATAATAGAACAATATTTGGCCGAGATACAACTATTTGAAAATCTGGAATCTGACGGTGCAAAAAAAATTTAAATACTGAGAAAATCGCCTTTAAACTTATCCAAATGAAGTTTTTAGCAATGCATATTACTACTCAAAAGTTTTTATATATTTACGGTAAGAAATTCACTATATGTTCATGGAATATGATCTTTATCTAATATCCTAACGATTTTTGGCATAAAAGAAAAATCATTTTGACCCACGGTTTTGTGGTTCCAAATGTAAGTCTTAGCACTTCTGTGATTCTGTATGAGCTCAGAACACTTTCTAAATAGTGCACACGTCAGATGGAAAACTGTTAAGTGGTTTTGAGACTTCTTTTTAAGCTAGAAAACAACATTCCTCATGGGGACTAGTTCAAGAGAAAAACACTACCAACACAATTCTGCAGAATTTTAGCTTTTGTGTTACACAGAAGAAAGTGAGTCATGGAACGACATGAGTAAATGAGTACAGTAAATGATGATAGAATTTTCAGTCTGAGTGAGCTAATCTTAAGAAATAAAAAGAATAGGAAACAAACCTGTGGTCCTGGTTTTCCACGAGGTCCTGGTAATCCTGGCAAACCCTGCACACCCTGAAACAAACAAATATAAAACGCACTCATATTAGCACAAACACTCGTTCAAGAGCATGTGTAACTGTCTATGAAAGCTCTAACATTGGAGCAATTAGAAGGTCAGATTTAATCAAAACATCAGACATCTGGACGTCACAGTGTGCAAATGTGTATTTGATGGGGGAAATGGAATGTGTACCTTGTCTCCTGGGAACCCAATTTCCCCTTGTTCTCCGGGAAGCCCGACTTCACCCTGAGAGAGAAAGAGAGAAAGAGAAAAAGTCAGGAAAGAAACCAGAGACAGTGACAGAACATGATGGTTAAGTTAGGGCAAGATACATTTTGTTTGTTTTCGCTTTCTACAAGCAGTTTGAGAAGAAGCCTGGTTTGAACAAGCATAGTTCATAAACTGCTAAAGCAATGATCCAGATTTAATGCAGGTTAAGCTCCAGAGACAGCATTTGTAGCATAATGTTCGTTTGCACAGAAAATCATTTAAACGCCTTCCTCAAGTTTTAAAATGATTGTGGAAAGTTGCAGATCCACAAGTTATTGCATGAGTTATAAAGGATGCAAGGTGCAAGAATCACTTATTAAACTTTTTTGTGTAAAACAAATTCAATCTTTCAATGCAAAAAGATTTTTTTTTTCAATCTTTTTGCATTATATACAAAGTAGAAGTAGGGGCTGATGCTAGATGCATCTACCTACTAAAGTATTCCCACTGCTAAATGGACAATTTAGACAATTTTACTGAATAATTAAAGTAAAAAATGCAAGCCTTAAATATCCACATTTAATGCCTCCAGAATGCTGACTCTATAGACTTCTAATTAATTTATTTATTTTAAAAGGTAATTAAATATTTATTTAAAGAAAAATTCTTTAAATAAGTAAATACTGTTTATTTATTAAAAACGTACTTAAAAAAACCTAAATTACTGAACGTTATAATCAATAATATACCATATGCATGTGCATTTATTTATTTAAAAATATTTACAGATTTAAAGCATTTTCCTTTCAATAATAAAAGTTTGTTTATTTATTAAAAATGTATTTATAACATTTTTGACCAATATAATCAACATAAATGCCATAAAAGCTGTTAATAGAGTTTAATGTGCGCAGCTTTAATCAAATAAATAAAGTTTGTTTATTTTAAAAAATTTGTTGACCATTATAATCAACATTATTCCCTAAAAGCTGTCGATTGAGTTTAACTTGTATTGCTTAAATAAATAAATACATAAATAAATATACATATTTTTAATAAAATATAATATAATATTAATTTATTTACAAACTAAATTATTGACCATTATGATCAACATTATGCCATAAAATCTCTCAATTTAGTTGAATGTGTATTGCATAAATAAATATACGTGTTTAATAAAAAATATTGATTTACTTACAAACTAAATTATTGACCATTATAATAAACATTACGCCATAAAAGCTGTCGATTGAGTTTAACATGTATTGCTTAAATAAATAAATGCCATTAATTATGCCATATTATGCCATAAATCTGTCATTTGAATTAGAACATGTATTTCTTAAATAAAAAAATATTTGTAATTTTTTTTTTCACAAACTAAATTATTGACCATAATAATCAACATTACGCTATAAAAGCTGTTGACAGAGTTTAACATGCATTGGACCTGGAAGTAACTCTCTCTCTCTCACACAAACTAACATAGAAATACCCGTTTATACCTTTAATATAGTTCTACAGAAATTTCCCCTTTTTTTATTCTCACAAATTAAAATCTCTTTGACCACATGCTACTTAAGGCTGAAGCTTTTAAAACATGCGTAACACAGGGTGGCCAATGGGGAGAGAGAATTTCCATCACATGCTGCTGTAAAACAGGCCAATAACAGAGTATTCAGATCACCTTATCACCTTTCAGTCCGGGCTCTCCCATGTTCCCTGGGACGCCCTGGAACAAACACACACACACACACACAAATATATACGCTAAAGTGGCTGTGAGTGATGGAGATATGTGAGAGGTACACATGTGCATGACTTACTTTGAGTCCATTTGGTCCTGGCAAACCGATTATCCCGGCAGGACCCATATCACCCTGGAGGAGAAATGGAGATGAGTGCTGTATGTGCTTTTAAATGTTCAATTTGTGAAGGATCTAACTCATAAAACTAAAATATTCAGGATTTTATTGAGGTAAAACTTCATGCTAAGAGCTCCTGCAGGGGGCACATGATCTCACGTTACTCACCCAAGAGCAAACCAACAGAAAAAATGCTATCAACTTGATTGCACTTGTGAAAGGAAATGTGGATTTTATTTGCACATCATGCTGTTCAGGTCAAACTGATTTTAGCTTTATTACAACAACAACAAAAACACTATGTGCTTGTAAATGCTGAACACAGGGTGACCAGACATCCTGATAAAATCCTGCTTTTACAAACCAAATCCAAAAATCAGTGTTATGGGTGAAACATGATTTATACCAAAAGTTATTTTTAACTTTAATCTGAATTAGGGCTGTCAACCGATTAATCGCATACAAAATAAAAGTTTGAGTTTGCCTAATATATGTGTGTGTACTGTGTGTAATTATATTGTATTTATGAATACACACAAATTAATGTACATATTTAAGAGAAATTTGTTATGTACAAAATATTTTTATTTATATTTCTATATAAATTATATAAAAATTACAATAAATACAATTTACTTTCTTAAATATATACAGAAATGTGTTTGTATTTATATATACATAATAATTACACACACACATATTAGGCAAATGCAAACGTTTATTTTGCATGCGATTAATCTCGATTAATCGCTTGACAGCCCTAATCTGAATGCAAAACTATCGTTTAGCGGTCTTGTGGGCAGTACAATTTTTAAAAGTTTCTGAAAGTATTTTCAGCTCACCGAAGCTGCATTTATTTAATCAAAAATACAGCACAATCAGTAATTTTGTGAAATATTATTACTGTTTGAAATAACTGTTTTCTATTTGAATATATTTTAAAATGTAATTTATTTCTGTGATGCAAAGCTGAATTTTCAGCATCATTACTCCAGTCTTCAGTGTCACATGATGCTTCAGAAATCATTCTAATATGCTGATTTTTAATGCAATGTTTCTTTGATTTCCCATATTCTGCATAACCACCATAAATTGTGAACATTTTTATTGTATTTCACCTGCATATAATCTCAGCAAGCTCTATTCTAATCTCTGATCCGCCCCGGTTTTTGTCACTAAAGTCGTCTGGTCACCCTAGATGAGCCTAAATACTTGCATCCACACGTAAAACTGTATTCATGATGCATGAAGCATTTTTTTTCAATTGAGGACATCTCTGGATGTCACATTTTGCCAGATTTATCTCACTTCTGGAGATAAATCTGTCTTTAAAATGAAAATAAGTAAACATTTCACTTACAATCAATCCAAGGACACCAGGAGGACCAGGAGCTCCTATTACACCCTGAGATAAACACAGAAAGACAGAGGTTTACGCTTTCTTTCTGAAGTACAGACCCCTAGTGCTTCATGGGTTAGTACATGCATGCACCTTTAAATGTGTGTTGTTTATAATATGCGCTGTGTAAACGCACTCTCTTCATATTCAGGGATATTAATATGGCCGTTCAAACGAGTGTGTGTCGTAGAGCGAGCGTGTGTGAGTGTTTTTGTAGAAACAGAGATGGTTTGTTGTTGGCTCCGGAGCAGCGTGCGGGAGCCATTTCCTCTCGTTCCCCTGGTGTGATGAAAGGATGAAAGGAGCACTTCACTCCTCTTTTCAGGAAAGGGAGAACAGGAAATGAGAGGGCTTTCAACTTCCTGTTTTTACAAGCCCTACATTTACAGGTGAAAAAGGGGCGGGATTTGATTCAAACACTTCCTGATATGATGTCACCTACTCCAACCAATCAGAGACATTTTTGGGAATGATACATTTTTAAACTAATCAACCAAAGCAATTATTATCAAATATACTACGATATTGACCTTAGTAAAGACAGAAACGATGCAAATGTCTCCTTCTTTACTGAAATAAATAAATAAATAAATAAATAAATCTAGGCAGCAGACATAAATAAATTGAAATAAATTAAATTTTTCACACATTTTTACATCAATCAATCAATAAATCAATCCAGCCAGCGGACAAATAACATAATCTATCACCTTCTCTACTGAAATAAATAAAATTAACAAAATTCATTTAAAAATAATATAAAATTCCAGTGGGCAAAAAAGGCAGGATCTAACACTTTCCCTAATGTAAATAAATAAATAAAACTAAATTCCAGCAGATTAAAATATGAAGAATTCAGATGCAAAACCCTCTTAAAGCCACTTCAGTCAAAAATGAGATAATGATACTGAGTGAATGCTCTCGTCACATATTATACGTCCGTCAAATACTTTTACTTCAAACTCGATAAATCCCAGCCTCAGCCCAATCAGAAGTACCATTACTTAGGTAGAAACCTATACATAAAAGCCTGATAAAAATGCTTATTTTAAAGGGGTCATCAGATGCTAAGTTCACTTTTTCATTCTGTTTGAACATTAATGTGTGTTGGCAGTGTATGTACAAATCTACCCTATAATGATAAAAATCCATGCAGTGGTTTTTAATTAATCTGTAAAAATAATATCCCCTTTTTCAAATCGAGCCGTTCTCAGATGCCTGTCGGTGTGCCGTCACACCCACAGAGGCCGCTCCCACAATAGTTGATTGACATACCTTAGACCACCTGTCACAGTCCAGTAACTTTCCATGTTTTGATGCCAGAGCAGGGATGTAAGTTAGACAAGAATATCTCCGATTGAGCAATTGAGGTGTTGTGTTGCTGGATGTAACAATGAACATAGTGGTCGCCATTTACTCCCAACATCTGAGCCGCTGAAGATGCAGCAATTACGTTTGTTTGTGAAGGGAATGTGCCTCCCGATCTACATATATCCGTCTATGTTCGCGTGAATCATTCATGATCCAGCTTCACTTACAGCAGAAGTGAGTATAAGCGTTTTTTTATGAATCTTTGCGATCGCCTTTCCTTATAACGTAGTAGTTAGGAAGTTTAGCGGCTAAACGCGGCTAAAGTAAACAAGATTGTCTTTCCACAGAGAGAAGAGAGGGGCGGGGTGAGCAGAGCTCATTTGCATTTAAAGGAACAACCCCTTAGAATGAGATGATTTTTGCACAGCTGATTTTGGCAAGGTAAAAAGGGTGTTGTTTTACAAAACCATTGAGAATTTTTAATCAAAGTATATTAGAGACTTTTCATTAAGACCCTAAAGAATCATATCAACTTGTGGAAAATGGGCATCCGATGACCCCTTTAAAGAAAAATGACAGATGGACTTACAGGCTTTGGCATCTGAACTCTTCATATACAATCTAACACCTTCCCTACTGAAATAAATGAATATATAAATAAATCAGCCTAAGATGGTTTGCTGGTCTTAGCTGGTTTATGGTAGCCTCCCAGGCTGATTTGTTTACTAGTGCCCAAAACCCTTTTTAAAACCAGCAAACCAGACCCGCACGACCAGGCTGGGAGACTACTTACGACCAGCAAACCACCTTGGGCTGGTTTAAGTTATTTATATTTAGCATACCTTTCACAGCCTTGTTTGTATTTGACAAATTAAATTTGGCTTTCATTACCAGCTTAAAGAAAGAAATGTGTACAGAAAATACAACACTGCTGTTGTGTGTGTGTTTGCACGTAACTGGTGAGTGGAAAATTGTGCTCAGCCAAGATACCGGAAGTAAAGACTGACATTTACACACAGTTATCTCACTCACACAAACATGCATACTGAAGGCATTCATCCTGAACACACACACACTTCCACTGCTTGTTTGGAAGCCTGCAAACACTGTGTTCATGTGCATTTCTCATCATCCCTGCTGTGAGTGTATTATCTGCTTTATGAGGAAAAGACAAAAGAATACGCATGAAAAACCAAATGTTGAACTCACTGGTTCCCCGTCCAGTCCTGGTGGACCTCTCTCTCCAAAATCACCAGGAAAACCCTGAGAAAGAGAGACATTACAACACATCACTATCACTGTCACTGATTATTTAAACAATTTGACTCTTCTAAAGAAGTAAAAGTGGACCTAACAAAGCTACATTGTGAGTGGTTGCCAGGATATGGTTGCTAAGGCATTCTGGATTGTTGCTAGGCCACTGGTATGTGATTGCTAATGTGTTCTGTGTGTTAGCTGAGGTGTTCTGAATGGTTAAGGTATTCTGGATAATTTGTAAGGTGTTCTGAGTGGTTGCTAGGGTGTTCTGGATGGTTGGATGGTTGTTAATGTGTTCTGAGTGTTTGCTGGGTCATTCTGGATGGTTAAGGTGTTCTGGATGGTTGTTAATATTTTCTGATTGGTTGCTTTGGTGTTCTGAATGGTTAAGGTGTTCTGGGTGGTTGCTAGGGTGTTCTGGATAGGGGTAAAGTTGTTCTGAGTGTTTGCTGGGTCATTCTGGATGGTTAATATGTTCTGGGTGGTTGCTAGGGTGTTCTGGATGGTTGTTTATGTGTTCTGAGTGTTTGCTGGGTCATTCTGGATGGTTAAGGTGTTCTGGATAGTTATTAAGGTGTTCTGAACATTTGCTGGGCTGTTCTTGATGGTTGCTAAGATATTCTGAGTGGTTTTTAGAGCGATCTGGATGGTTGGATAAATGTTAAGGTGTTCTGAGTGTTTGCTCGGTCATTCTGAATGGTTAAGATGTTCTGGGTGGTTGTTAAGGTGTTCTGAATGTGTGCTGGGTCATTCTGAATGTTTAAGATGTTCTGGGTAGTTGCTAGGGTGTTCTGGGTGGTTGTTAAGGTGTTCTGAATGTTTGCTGGGCTATTCTTGATGGTTGCTAAGGTGTTGTGGATGGTTGTTAAGGAGTTCTGTGTGTTTGCTGGGTTTTTCTGTATGGTTAAGGTGTTGCTGGGTCCTAGTGGATGGTTAAGGTCTTCTTAATGGTTATTAAGGTGTTCTGAAAGTTTGCTGGGCTGTTCTGTTGCTAAGGTGTTCTAAGTGGTTTCTAGGGTTATCTGGATGGTTAATGTGTTCTGGGTGGTTGTTAAGGTGTTCTGAATGGACTGTTCTAGATGGATGCTAAGGTGTTGTGGATGGTTGTTAAAGTGTTCTGTGTGTTTGCTGGGTCATTCTGAAAGGTTAAGGTGTTCTGGATGGTTGTAAAGGTGTTCTGAACGTTTGCTGGGCTGTTCTGGATGGTTGCTAAGGTGTTTGAGTGGTTGCTATGGTGTTCTGGGTGGTTGTTAAGGTGTTAAGGTTGTTAAGATTGTTTGCTGGGTCATTCTGCAAGGTTAAGGTGTTCTGGATTGCTGTTAATGTGTTCTGAACGTTTGCTGGGCTGTTCTGGATGGTTGTTAAGGTGTTTGGAGTGTTTGGTAGGGTGTTATGGATGGATGTTAAGGTGTTCTGAGTGTTTGTGGGTCATTCTGGTCAAGGTGTTCTGGGTAGTTGTTAAGGTGTTCTGAATGTTTGCTGGGCTGGGCTCTGGGCTGTTGCTAGGGTGTTTTGGATGGCTGTTAAGGTGTTCTGAGTTGGTATTTAGTTTTTGCTATGCACTTGTTAAGGTGCTCAGAGTGGATGCTAGGGTGCTCTGGATGGTTGCTAGGCCACTGGTATGTGGTTGCTAAGATGTTCTAAGTGGTTGCTAGGTCATTGGTGTGTGGTGGCTTAAGTTTTCTGAGTGTTTTTAGCATGTTTCTATCCAGCATGTTCAAATCATTAACCCTTAGCATAAGCAACAGTGGTAGCTAGCGCTGCTAATGATGACAACACTCAGAGCCTTGCTGATTCAACAGGAAGTTTATAAGGTCAAATGTCAAAGGTTGTTCTGATTTAAACAACCTCTGTGTGGCTGACTCTGCATCTTAGTATATGTGTGTGTGTGTGTGTGTGTGTGTTTGTGCATGTCCCACTGTGGGACAATGATGATTTCATGATCCAAAGAACAATACAAACTCTCCTTCAATCTCAGACACATAAAAATAACTACTATTTAATAAATAAATATTTTCTAATTGTTATGCATGCAGCTTTAATGACCTCATACTAAGAAGCTACACGGACTGTTTGCGCTTTTAAAATTAATTTGTTACACTGCAGGGCCATACAATACAATAAAATGAGTAAATCATATAAAATATTTTACATTTCTCACACATGCTTAAAAAAAATTCTGTATCTATAAAGTATGTTGAGACAAAACTTTACCGGCCTACCCATCTTGCCCCTCTTCCCCGGTGGACCAGGACTACCCTGAAAAAGATAGAGAGACAGAGAAAGAGAGAAACTAAATAAATGCTAATAATAATAACAAGTCTTATACCATTAGAAAGAGGCACTCTGCACTGTATCTGTATGTGTGTGTGTGTGTGTGTGTACATTCTGTTATCATATGACTCATCCAAACACCCTCAGCTGAGCGCCAGAACCAGCTGGAAGCAGTTTCCACTTTTACAGCACACACACACACACATTTCAATGATGGAATCCACTGTCATACATCCACCAGTAGTGGGCAGCACTTGATTTAAAAATCTACCACTAATCTGTTTCCATACTAATAACTGTAACAGCAGTTAGAACCATACTTAGAACAAGAACAGCAGTGGATAGCTAGATTTGTTTTTCCCTCATGAAACACCTTGTGCTTGTAAGAATGAGCAAAAATCAGCATTTACCCATATATTATATACAATGCTGGATAGATTACTTACAAATTGTAGTCCATTACTGATTACAAATTACATGACGAAAATTGTAGTTAATAACATAATCTGGATTACTCATATTAGGTAATGTAGTCTGACTACTTTCTGATTACTTTTAGATTACTTTTGACCCAACTAGTTTATCACTTGAATGGGATTATTTTGTACCATATTGATTAATAACATATAAATAATTTACTATGTATACTGTATATATATGTACTACATTAATATATATTTAATATGTAATCATGTAATCCATAAAAAGTAACTGTAATCTGATTAAACTGATTCTGAATTAATTGCATATGTTTATTGTGATATGGTTGTTTATACGTTTAATTAGTGTTTGGTGTTTTGTATACTGTGAAAGAAAACCATATCTTATGGCTGATCATGTCGATGATGTGACTGCACTAATGAGGTATTTGTATCTGTGGGAGATTTAACAAATTCATGTGAAGTACTTTAGAGCCGTTACTCAACAGCCATTTGCCGGAACATTTGCCCACTGATGGAGTCTGTTATGATCACATGACTGTTGAGAAATTAGTCATAACATGAACAGACTCACTCTTTCACCATCAGCTCCAGGTAAACCAAAAAGTCCAGGGATTCCAATGAAACCCTATGAAGAAAACAGAGAGAAACAGAAAGAAGCTCAATACTGACGTCTGGAGCAGAGGAAAACAGAAAAAAATGATCACAAATAACGCTTTTTTTTTCTGCATCTCATTTTTTCCGTCAAAAGTGGTGTTCAGGATGGTTAACGTGGTTACTAGGATGAGTGGTTGTTGTTCTAGTAGTTACTATGTGGTTGCTAGGGCACTCTACTTGTATGCTAAGGTATTCTAGGTAGGTGCTATACTGTTGTTAAAGTGTTTTGCTAAAGTGCTAAAGTGTTGCTAAGGTGTTCTGGGTAGCTGCTACATGGTATATGGTTGCTAAGGTGTTCTAAGTGTTCTATGGTTGCTAGGGTATATTGGGTGGATGCTAAGGTGTTGTAAGAGATTGCTAGAGTGTTCTAGGTGGTTGCTAGGATGTTCTAGGTGTTTGATAAGGTGTTCTGAGTAGCTGCTACATGGTATATGGTTGCTAAGGTATTGTAAGTGGCTGCTAGGATGTGCTAGATGGTTGCTAAGGTGTTCTGAGTAGCTGCTACATGGTATATGGCTGCTAAGGCGTTGTAAGTGGTTGCTAAGGTGTTCTAGGTAGCTGCTACATGGTGTAAGGTTGCAAAGGTGGTTTATGCAGTTGCTAGGGTGTGCTAGGTGGTTGCTAAGGCATTGTAAGTGGTTCCTAATGTGTTCTATGTGGTTGCTAAGGTGTTCTGGGTAGCTGCTACATGGTATATGGTTGCTAAGGTGTACTAGGTGGATGATAATGTATTGTAAGTGATTGCTAGAGTGTTCTAGGTGGTTGCTAAGGTGTTTCTGGGAAGCTGCTACATAGTATATGGTTGCTAAGGTGTTGTAAGTGGTTGCTAGGGTATTCTAGATGGTTGCTAAGATGTTCTGGGTAGCTGATACATTGTACACAGTTACTAAGATGTTGTAAGTGGTTGCTAGGGTATTCTAGATGTTCTGGGTAGCTGATACATTGTATACAGTTACCAAGGTGTTGTAAGTGGTTGCTAGGATGTTTTAGGTGGTTGCTAAGTTGTTCTACGTGGTTACTAAGGTGTTCTGGGTAGCTGCTACATGGTATATGGTTGCTAAGGTATTTTAAATGGTTGCTAGGGTGTGCTGGGTGGCTGCTAAGGTTTTGTAAGTGGTTGCTAGAGTGTTCTCGGTGGTTGCTAAGGTGTTCTGGGTAACTGCTATATGGTATAAGGTTGCTAAGGTGGTTTATGCAGTTGCTAGGGCGTTCTAGGTGGCTGCTAAGGTGTTCTAAGTGGTTTACATGGTATTCTAGATGGTTGCTAAGGTGTTCTGGTAGCTGCTACATGGTATATGGTTAATACGGTGTTGTAAGTGGTTGCTGTGGTGTGCTAGGTGGTTGCTAAGGTGTCGTAAGTGGTTGCTAAGCTATTCTGGGTAGCTGCTACATGGTTGCTAAGGCGTTGTAAGTGGTTGCCAGGGTGTTCTAGATGGTTGCTAAGGTATTCTGGTAGCTGCTACATGGTATATGGTTAATAAGGTGTTGTAAGTGATTGCTAGGGTGTTCTAGGTGGTTGCTAAGGTGTTCTAAGTGGTTATTAGGGTGTTCTAGATGGTTGCTAAGGTATCCTGGTAGCTGCTACATGGTATAAGGTTAATAAGGTGTTGTAAGTGGTTGCTAGGGTGTTCTAGGTGGTTGCTAAGGTGTTCTAAGTGGTTTCTAGGGTGTTCTAGATGGCTGCTAAGGTATTCTGGTAGCTGCTACATGGTATATGGTTAATAAGGTGTTGTAAGTGGTGGCTAAGCTATTCTGGGTAGCTGTTGCATGGTATATGGTTGCTAAGGTGTTGTAAGTGGCTACTAGGGTGTTCTAATTTCATACATCTATAATTTTCATAGATCAACAGTTTAAGGAAAAACGTCAAAGACAAAGTTGACACTAAAAGAGAAACTCTCCAGAGTAATCAAACTAACCCAACTCATAAGACTCATTTAATCTTATATAATCACTGGCAATCCAGCGGCAGACGTCCACCGTATGAACTGATCACACGGACGGACAGATGAATGGAGAGCTCATGGATGGATGAACGGATGGGCGTCTTCGTGTTGATGCAGGCCATGAAGTAAGTGTATATGCCCATGGACTGCATGGTGCTGGCCTCCACAATGTAGTCCAAGGGCACATACGCTCACTTCAGGGAACAAACGATGACAACATGCACAAACAAAACAGGGTACAACTATAACACTTACACACACAAACTCCATGCAAGGTGTTTTTACGTATTGGCATTAGTGTTGTTTCTTGTGAAAATACCCAAGATGGTTTGAAAAACAACAGAAACCTTACATATTCTCACAGTCGTGTATTTATTGTCTTCATGTTTGCTCAATTAAAGCGTTTCTATATTATTTTTATTCAGTTACAGCAATAGCTGGATGCCTTTGTCCATATTAAGGATTTCGCGGGAACATCATAAATTCTATTACTTTTGTGAGGCATATTTGGAGTTTCTGCACGAGAGCGCCCTCTGGCTTCCCGTATGAATGAAACAGATTAAAAAAATTAAGCACTTGTAATCTGCATATTGCATTTTAAAATACTTGCAATCAGATTACAGTTACTTTTTTATTGATTACATGATTACATATTATTCACACAAGACTTTGGAAGGCTTTTCCCTTTCAAACACATTAAAACGCTTCAACTCCAGTTTTAGAAACCTTGACATATTGTTAATAACAACGAATGGAATATAGTTTTATTTTCTTTACATTTTTATATGGTACATACAAATGTATCCCATTTAAATCAATGTGATAAACGAGTTAGGTCATAAGTAATCTAAAAGTAGTCTAAAATGTAGTCTGAAGTAATCTAAAACAAGTAATCTAAAAGTAGTCTCATTATATTAACTAAAATGTGTAATGTAATAGATTACACTACTAACAACAATTTTTGTTAAATAATTTGGAATCAGTAACAGACTACAATTTCTAAGCAATCTACCCAGCATTGGAAGCAATTATTTTTTCTCTAGTGTTTTACCACAAATAAGTTTTCAATAATGTAAAATTATACCTCATTGTCATATTCTAGCCTTATTATATTTATCTTTCTATGAAAATCTAAAATTTTAGGCCCTTAATGTTGTGGCAGTTTTTCCCTGATATTTTAAAAAAATAGTATTGAATATTATCTTTTCTATTATCTTCTCTAGTATCGATATTATTCAGTGTATTGCATCAGGACAACACTAGTAGGCACAGAAATGTGCATTGGAAGCAATTCTAGGTAGATTACTTAAAAATTGTAGTCCATTACTGATTACAAATTACATGACGAAAATTATGTTATTAGTTGTTAGTTTGAATAACACATTAGATAATGTAGTCTGACTACTTTCTGATTACCTTTAGATTACTTTTGACCTAACTTGTTTATCACATAGACCTGAATGGAATTATTGTGTACTATATTGACAAAAAACAACGATAAAAAAAACAATAAGAATATATATATATATATATATATATATATATATATATATATATATATATATATATATATATATATATATTCCATTCTTTACCAACATCATTAAATGCATTAGACATTACATTACAGCAGGGTTTCCAAAACTGTGTATCAGTTGTAAATTCATTTAAAAAAAATTAATTAAATAATTGGGGTGAATCAATAAATTATAAATAATTGTGTAAATAATATATAAACATGTAATTCATAAAGAAGTAACTGTGTTCTGATTATGAGCATTTTAAAATGTAGTATAATCTAATTTGAGGTACTTCATTTTTGGAATCTGATTACGTAATCCAGATTACATGTAATCAGTTACTACGCAGCACTGATTGGAAGACACATGTGTCTGTGTGTGTATGTGCGGTACCTAAAAACAGCAGGGCCTCAGTCTGATTTTAAACAGGAAATTCCAGCCAATGGGGGCGGAGCCTAGCCTGATAAAGAGCCTTTAATACAGCTCAACTACAAACACAACAGCTAAAGCGTGTGTGTGCGTGAGCACGCCATATAATGCGGCACAGTGAGAATAAAATATAAATTGTTTCTGAATACATCAAATAGACGACAGGGCAATATAAATGAAGGTGGCTGTACGTGTGAACATGTTAATGCGACCGTAGGAGGCTAAAAACACACATAAACGCACACTTATGGCTCGGGCAGCTGTCAGCAGCAAATTTGTCATGGTTGAGTCTCTGTTGACTCAAAAAACAGAAAGAGGAAAAAACCAGGAAGGACGAAAGAAAAGAGAAGCTGTAGTAGTAAAAACCTCTCTTATGGAGTCGAGGTCAAATCACTTGACTTGAAGTCGTAAGCTACGTTTTTAGCTTTGTAAAAGATCAAACAATGCAAATAACCTAGCAACGGTAACTAGAGGCTCAGACAGCACACAATGACAGCGTTGTAAGTTACAATCATACATCAAACGGGAAGAAGACGTGTACACACCCGAGCCCCTTTTGGCCCAACAGGCCCTATTGGACCAGGTAAACCCTGGAAGAGAAGAAAAAGAGAGAGAAGCTTTAGAAATGGGTTTAGGGTTTAGTCAACACATAATTTAACGGGCAAAATGAAGCCAAAATTAATAGCTTGTTTCTTTTGATAGATGTCCAAACTTGTGTGCCCACAAGAATAAAAAACCATGATGAACTTTTAATGGTTTTATCATATAAAATGGCTTCATATATTTAACAGAGCCACAAACACTTTTATATTTTAATGTTTTTTTTTTATAAATTTAGACTGATATGCAGAAAATAGCAATGGATAAATGTTTGACAAATTAGATTTAGTTAAGTTATAAAAAAGAAAAACAGGTTTATTTGTAATGACGACCAAACAAACAAACACATGATGTGAAATACTGATTTGACTTCTTGAATTATTTTATTATGTAAAAAGTTGTTGCGATTGACCAATCAGATTCAAGTATTCCAAAAAAACATTTAATATATTTCAACACAGGCAACTTCAATGAGCTCAAGATGTGTTAAAAAAGGAAGGCTTGTGGTTCTGGATGGATATTTTAAAAGGATGGAGATTTATTCTGATTAAATCCAAAACTCCATCAATGAAAACAACACAAGCGTGTCAAAACATCTAGATCCTATGTGGTCGGAGGGAGCAAATACATCCTTTCCTATAATTGAACACTGTGATTTTCAATAGCGGTGGCCTGCAGCTATACTGAACAAAACCCAATATCGATGCCAGGGCAACGTACTGCTAATTTAATTGCATATTTTCCATGAGCAGTCAATGAAAAACAGCAAAACGCACTTAAACGAACGCATGCATGCATGCACACACACACACATACACACCACACTCCACAGCAGAGGAAGATCTACTGCACCTGCCTGCCAGGATAGCCTTTGGCTCCAGCTTCTCCAATAGGACCTTGTTCTCCCTGTAAAATAAGATAAAGAGAAATGTTGGTTCTCATAATATACATTAAAGCACATACATATACTTTAAAGACCCAAAAAAGTGTCTGAACGTGTAAAATGCATGAATGTCATGGCACTATCATTTTTGATTAGTAATATGCATTGCTCAGAACTTCATTTGGACAACTTCTAAGGTGATTTTCTCAATATTTTGCACCATCAGATTCCAGATTTTCAAATAGTTGCATCTCAGCCAAATATTGTCCTATCCTAACAAAGCAAAGCTTATTTATTTAGCTTTCCGATGATTTCCAAAAAATTGACCCTTACGACTGGTTTTGTGTTCCAGGTTCAAAGAATCAGCAAAAAAGACGATGAACTGTAAACTTAGATGCAATTTTTTGAGTTGACATTTTGATCTAATGCAATGATATTTATACAAAAGTGTGGCTTAAGTCTATGTAATATTAAGGCTTTCTTATCAATTCATGAAATATTCAACAGTGCGATAATATAGGGAGTGATAATGTCTAAACGACATGATTTCTGCACATCTGTGTATTTTGGTGGATGAATGTGTTTGATATTATTACATTTTTTACCTATTTTTATTTCTCCAAAAGGAATTTTAGAAAAAAACCTTAGAATATATTGATACTCAAAAATGTAATAACTGACAACGCTAAAAGTAAAATGTGACATTGTTGATTGCTTCCCTTTTTTATTAAAAAGAAGAGAAACCCTAAACAATTAGACACTGGTAAAACTGTTAAATCTACTATAAAATAAAGAAATTGCAAAAATATATAAGTAATGGTTAATACTTTATTTTAAGGTGTCCTTGTTACACGTTACATGTAATTACTATTAAAATAACAATTACTTATGCATAATGGCATGCAAGTAACTCTAAGCCAAACCCTAATCCTAACCCTAATCATATAGTTAAGTACATGTAGTTAATTAATATTACTCAATATTATACTTAAATGTATAATTACACTGTAACAAGGACACCTTAAAACAAAGTGTAACCAAGTAACGTATTAACACAAAGTGTGTAGTTTTGACATCTGCAAGTAAGGGCTATATTTGCTCAGCCAATGGCATGACTTTGGGGGTGGGGCTATTTGCTTGTCTTCCCAATGGCAGACAGGGAAAGTGTTCCGTAAATTTGTTTAAAATCAGTCCTTATTTTGCAATACTGTTTAGTGATGCTAGGTGTAGAAATGACTCCTGAGTTATGAAAGAACACCCTCTGAGCAATAAAACTTTCCTCTGGGTGTGTGTGTTTGTCTTTCCTCTCACTAAACTTTTGACTTGAGAGGATGTTGAGAGGTTCACCTTAAATAACACAGAGGTCTTTAAAAGGACTTTTTCTTGTCATGTGAATGTCTGGGTGTGTATTTTAAGAGGTAAAACTCTCCATGGCTTAGTTATGAATTGTGACGTAGGTTTTTGACTCAGATGAGAATATCCTCACACTTTAAATGTTTGTTTATGTGCTTGTTTGTATGTGTAACAGTGTTTGTATGTCTGAATTACTCACTGGTTCCCCGGGAAGACCTGGTGGTCCTGGATGGCCTTTTTGTCCCTGTTCACAACACATGAAACACTTAGTGATTTACACACACACACACACACACGCATAAACTGAAACAACCTACGACAAATGAAAACCACTTTCTAAAAAAGGATATGGAAAGACATGCACACAAATGCGCATCTCCTGCAGTGAGCGTGCATTTTACAGATCCATCATTATTGACCCAATCCATCTGTAGTCAATAACGGAAAGCAGGGTGATATTTTCCATGCACGCCTTTATGTTGAACAAAATGCACATCTGCACATGTGCGTTCTCGCAACATATGTGGGTTGCAGTGAGCAAACGTGTGCGTGTGTATATTACAGATATAAATGTTTTCCTATTGGAGTCAAGCTCCCACGAGTCTTACAGTCACATTATTGTGCTGACTACAGCAAGATGTCGACACAGAGCGGAAAATACGCATCAAAGGTGGAACAGAGCGAGAGACGGGTTTGAGGGAGGAACATAGTAAAGTGTGAGACCTTATGACCGCGCCAGTAGACGGACAAGAAAAAAATGGATAAACTATGAGAATATTTTCCATGTTGCATGTGAACCGCACTTCTGAATGGCGTGTCTTACAACAGTGAGAACATGAACTGAACATGAGCTGCTAAACGATAAACTTGCTAAACTTAGAAAAACAGAAAACTTAGACAACTTAGACAGACAGACAGATGGATGCATAGATGGATGGATGGATGGAGGGAGGGATGGACAGACAGGATGGACAGACACACAGATAGATAGACAAGCAGATAGATAAGCAGATAAATGAACAGACAGATGGATAGACAGACAGGATAGACAGACAGACAGACAGACACACACACACAGAGATAGATAGAGAGGCACACAGATGGACAGACAGACAGGATAGACATATAAATAAAACAGGCAGTTAGACGGAAGGACAGACAGATAGATAAACCAGTAGACGGACAGACAGACAGACAGACAGACAGACAGACAGACGGATAGGCACACAGATGGACAGACAGACCAGACCGGATAGATAGACAGACAGACAAATAGACGGACGGACAGACAGACAGGACATAAAGACAGGTAAAGAGACGGGCCAACAGGCAGACAGGATAGACAGACAGACAAATTGACGGACAGACAGATGGGATAGATAGACAGATAATTAGATGGACAGACAGACAGGATGGGCCGACAGGCAGACAGACAGCATAGACAGACTAATAGACAGACAAACTGACGAACAGACAGGTAAGATAGATAGACAGACAGATGGACAGACAGGATAGACAGACAGACAGACAGACAGACAGACAGACAGACAGATAGACAGATAGACAGATAGACAGACAGATGGACAGACATACAGGATAGACAGACAAATTGACGGCCAGACAGACAGGACAGACAGATGGACAAAAAGGACAGACAGACAGAAAGACAGAGACAGACAGACAGACAGATAGATAGATAGATAGATAGATAGATAGATAGATAGATAGATAGATAGATAGATAGATAGATAGATAGATAGATAGATAGATAAATAGATAGATAGATAGATAGATAGATAGATAGATAGATAGATAGATAGATAGACAAACAGATGGACACACAGATAAATAGATAAACAGAGATAATAGATAAACAGGCAGTTAGACGGACAGATGGACCGTTAGACAGATAGATAGACAGACAGATGGACAGATGGACGGACGGACAGACAGAGAGTATATACAGACAAACAGAGAGATAAACAGGCAGTTAGACAGATAGATGGACATACAGACAGACAGACAGATAGATGGACAGACAGACAGACAGATAGACGGACATACAGACAGACAGACAGATGGATAGATAGATAGATAGATAGATAGATAGATAGATAGATAGATAGATAGATAGACAGACAGACAGACAGATAGATGGACAGACAGACAGACAGGCAGATAGATGGACATACAGACAGACAGATATATAGATGGACAGACAGGCAGATAGATGGACAGACAGACAGACAGACAGGCAGATAGATGGACATACAGACAGACAGATAGACAGATGGACAGACAGGCAGATAGATGGACAGACAGACAGACAGACGGATAGATGGACAGACAGACAGATAGACGGACATACAGACAGACAGACAGATGGACAGACAGATAGATAGATGGACAGACAGACAGATAGATGGACAGACAGACAGACAGGCAGACAGACAGACGGATAGATGGACAGACAGACAGACAGATAGATAGATTGACAGACAGGCAGATAGATGGACAGACAGACAGACAGATGGACAGACAGACAGACAGACAGACAGGCAGACAGACGGATAGATGGACAGACAGACAGACAGGCAGATAGATGGACATACAGACAGACAGACAGACAGATAGATGGACAGACAGACAGGCAGATAGATGGAAATACAGACAGACAGACAGATAGATGGACATGCAGACAGACAGACAGGATAGATAGACAGACAGAAGCATCAAGAACCATCATTCAAAAGAGAAATGTAAACAAGAACATAAAACTACAACACACGCACTTTCTTCTCTGCCAAACCAGTGAAATCTATCCTGTCACACTCAGCATTTGAGAGATGTCTGTTTCTTCCATTACGTTTGTTTGCGGGAAACCCAGCTCTAATTCCTCCCTCTACCTCCACATTCCAGCAAACAGCCACACACATGTACCATTGATCTTTGTTTTACATTTACAAGCATTTAAACACTTATATATACAGTACATTTAAAACAAACAATTTTTTTTGTTAGAAATACATAGAAGGATCCTTTAGAATAATTTTATCTAAAAAAAAAAATCATTAAGCTGACATGAAAAATCTTGTAATCTCTTATGACTTTCTAAGAAGTTGTGTTGTTTACGCACAGTCTAGCTGTCTAGCTCAAGAACATCTTTTACAGTTTACAGTAGAATCTGTGTTAAAGGTTGTACTGGATCAGCTGCTTAATCTGTCTGGCCCCTCTGAAGAATCACAGGCTGCATTGGCTTATTATTGCGTTCCGTCATACCCGCATTCACCCCTTCATTCACTCATTCATGACGCGCTGCTGTCCGTTTTTCCACTGGTTCTGCTTTACATTCTGATGTCTCTTTTTCTACCCACAGACACGTAACACAAAGCACATGGACAGCCGTGCAGCCTGCCAGGTATTCACAAACACACATGCACACAGACTAAACCACATATACAGACATGCCACTAACAACTCATTTCAATAAACGATTAATGTCAGTTAATTCAACTAAGTCTATGTGTGTTTAAATTTCAATGGGTCTGAACTGACTAGTCGCATGAAGAGTTCATAATGACACTCAATGTCAGCAACTTCTATAAATGACTTTGATCGTTTTGATTAGTTGTTGCAGCTCTAGACATAACATATGCATGTTCACGACCATTGTTTAAAGCACATGTATACAGGAATCCACTACAGGATTTTTCCAGAGATCCTTCTGCTAGATCCTTCCAACGCAAACACACACACACAAAAGCTGTAAGCGCTATTGCTTTCACTAAACTGCCTGGCAGAGTCTAAACTTACTATAATCATGCACAGCTGAGACGCGACACACTAACGGTCATAACAAAGAGAGTTACTCATGGTGAACGACTGTACAGCTCTCAATAGCCTCGTTTGACGTGTGTGTGCGGAGCATAAAGGAGTGACAGACGACTCATCGGGGATTCCCTCTGATGTTTACACTGGGTTTTCATGGCAACGGGAGACACAGCGAGGGAGAACGAGTGGGAGAGCGTTTCAGAGTGTTTGCGTGGGTCTGGTAAGCAAAACGGCAAACATCTGCGCTCATGTCACCCAGGAAGTGTACAGGATCATTAATGTTGAGAAATAACGGAGAGAATGATTCAAGCATTTCAGAATATCTTACCTTACGGCCTTCTGGCCCGACTAAACCAACAGGACCAAGCAGACCAATGTCTCCCTACAAACACAGACAGTAAACATGAGGCACAAACAGTCCAGTACTTCCACAGAAACACAGAAAATGCTGCTGCTGCTGATTTAATGTTTACATGCTTAACAAAGATCCTCATTGCTAATACTAAAGTATGTGTATCAGAACAACTGAATGTATTTTCTCACTTTTTCTCCTTTCGGTGCTCTTCCAGGAGAGAGTCCAGGGTCTCCTTTCTTCCCCTGAGAGAAAGAATGACAGAGAAACAAGAAATGAAGTTAAAATTGACTTTTTCGCCATTTCATCATACAAAGTTGTTTAAAGACGCTAATCAGATCAAAGCAAGGCTGTAATTTCAACCATTTTGAGCTTTATAAAAGCACATTTAGAAAGAATTTAAGAATTTAAATCTTAGATGTTTACTAAGATCCTTCTATTATCTATTAAAATCCAGAAAAATTTTATTCCATTGTTATTTTAAAACTCGCTCTCATAGCTACATGGTGAGTAGATGGGTCCCAACATTTTGAGAACATTCTGAAAATCTGTGTGTAACTTTAAGAAACGTCACTACCGAACAACTTTTTTTCTGCAATTAAACACACCTTTTTGGGTGTTACTTCATGACTTTTTAGTTTTTACGTGCATACAACTGTTCTGAACTGTGCTAGCTAACCACATGCTGATTAGCATCTTTCAGCTAGGTTCAAAAGTACCTAAAATTGTCACTACTAAAACAGTCATGATCAAAACATTTGGTGACGTTTCAGTAGTGACATCACAGTTTTTTTTGGGTGTCATTTCATAACATTTAGTTTTTAATGTGTGTACATCTCTTCGGAACTATGCTAAATGTGCTGATTAGCATTTCTGAGGTAGGTTCGAACGTATCTAAAATTTTAACTACCAAAACAGCCACGACCAAAACATTTGGTGACGTTTCGGTAATGAGATCATTAATCATTTTTTTTGGTGTTATTCCATAAAATTTAGTTTTTATACATGTACAGCCATTCTAAACTGTGCTAGCTAACCATGTGCTGATTAGCATCTTTTGAGCTAGGCTCGAAAGTATCTAAAATTGTCACTACCAAAACAGCCATGACCATAATATTTCATTTTTATGTGTGTACAACTGTTCTGAACTGTGCTAGGTAAACGTGCTGATTAGCATCTTTGAGCTAGCTTCAAAAGTATCTAAAATTGTCACTACCAAAACAGCCATGACCGAAACATTTGGTGATATTTTGGTAGTGACATCATTGCTTTTTTTTTTGGGTGTTATTCCATAAAATTTAGTTTTTATACATGTACAGCCGTTCTAAACTGTGTTAGCTAACCATGTGCTAATTAGCATCTTTTAAGCTAGGTTCAAAAGTATCTAAAATTGTCACTACCAAAACAGCCATGACCGAAACATTTGGTGACGTTTTGGTAGTGAGATAATTGTTTTTATTTTTAGGGGTTATTCCATAAAATGTAGTTTTTATACATGTACAGCCGTTCTGAACTGTGCTAGCTAACCATGTGCTGATTAGCATCTTTTGAGCTTGGCTCGAAAGTATCTAAAATTGTCACTACCAAAACAGCCACGACCATAATATTTCATTTTTATGCGTACAACTGTTCTGAACTGTGCTAGGGAAACGTGCTGATTAGCATCATTGAGCTAGGTTTAAAAGTATCTAAAATTGTCACTACCAAAACAGCCATGACTGAAACATTTGGTGATATTTTGGTAGTGACATCACTGTTTTTTTTTTTTTTTTTTTTTTTTTTTGGGTGTTATTCCATAAAATGTAGTTTTTATGCATGTACAACTGTTCTGAACTGTTTTAGCTAACCATGTGCTGATTAGCATCTTTGAGCAAGCTTCAAAAGTATCTAAAATTGTCACTACTGAAAGAGCCACGACTATTTTTGTCTCGGTAGTGGAAAAAGGGAACACACAATCCTTTATTTGGTAAAAATAAAAAAAAATGTAGTACATTTATGCAATTTTTTTTGTATTTTAGTATGTTTTAGTAGTGTTTTAGTATGTGAGTTAAAATTCTGTAACGTCTCTATATGTACTGTCACTGCCGACATACTGTCCGACATACATACGAAAATATCCAGTCATGACCAAAACATGGGATGTTTGTCAAAAATAAAGTATATTGAATTGTCATCTAAGATGCTATGATAGTGTTTGCTTCAATGCATATTCAAAACTAATGAATCCTTAACTCTGCAATGAGTATGATCAACTGTATGCCTTTTACAAGGAAAGACTGGATGTATAATAGAACAAATCTCATAAATCACACCTGAAATATTGTTAAAATAATTGTAAAAATAGCAAAAAACAGATGTAAACAAAACCTTAATAGGTCAATATAACCCTTCTAATTAAATTATACATTCCTGTGTTTCGGTAGTGACAAATTTGTATACAAAAGACTTTTTCAAGATGTTTCCAACTCTGACTTCAAACCAATTCTCTAAAATGGCCCATATATTACAGTAATTACAAATTTGGGTCTGCATGTACACGTTTGTGTCACAGACACAAAGAGAGCGAGAACATGTGGGACATTTGGCTCCATGCCGTTGCACCTTAACCAGGTTTGTCTTCAAAGGCCGCTTGAAATAATTAAACACAGAAAGCAGAGACCATGCAATCACACAAACACACTCCCCACTGGGCTCCTTGGCTGTTTACCACCTTTGTAGCATTTACAGGGATGAAAGAGGCGGAGCAATCACGCGCCAGGACATCACACGCACACCTAACTTGGAACCATGTTTAGTGGTTTTGGTTTATAACCCGTGTTTAATACTACAGCTACACTTCACCACACAAACACTCTTTTCTCTATCATGGGAAAAATTTCCACTACCTCCTGGGCTCAAATAAATCAAAGGGTTTGTGTGTGTGTGTGTACATGTGTGTGGCTGTGTTTCCAAAACCTTGTCTGCAGGGTTCTGTACGCAGCCCAATAGTACCGATGCGGTGATGAGTATAACAGAAGGCTAAACTGAGAAAGATGAGCAGGGCAGATTATCCGCGGATTATCTGACGGTAAGTGTGGGCGAGCTGGTTTTTACCTTCAACCCTGGTGGACCGGGTCGACCTGGCTTGCCGTGTGGTCCTGGGGGTCCCTACAGGGGACATGACAAAAAATGACATACAAACAATACACATTAGGAATAAATGATTAAGCAAAACTGCATGCATTTAATAGTTCACCTACTCACTACAGAAACTGTTTATGCGCTCCTTGTGGCCATGCTGAGAATGCAACTGCATTAACTGCAATCTTGTCTAGGTTATGTTTTGTGTTTATATGCTTGCATACTTAAGTATGCTTTGGGCATTATGTATTTTTAGAAGTAAATTCTTAGCTCCATTTGACTTTGACCTTTCATGCGACCCTGACCCTGTTCTTATTTTAAACGACTTCCCACCTGAGGTCAAAGGTCACAGTGAGAGTCAAGGTCAATGGGTGTTATTGGAGGGAAATAGTCCATAAATAAACCCAACAGGTCACGTGATACCATGCATGAAAACAAAACAAAAAAGCAATGCATGTTTGTAAAAACAACAGCATTTGCGTGGCTGTGCGATATATTGAATATTGCTGGAATATTTAATATTATGTTGCTGCTAATATTCAATTAAACACATGAGAATAAAAAGAGCCAAGTCTCTGATTTGTACCCAGACATTTAATAAAATGGGATTCACTTTCACACTAATTGCCTGTATCAATAAACACTCAAAAATGTGGCTTTTTTTTAAATTCTATTTATTTATGTAAAATTATATAAATGATTTATAAAATATTCAGGAAAAAATATTTTTTATAAATATAAATAAATATCAAGATTTATTTATTCATATAAATGTTTATAAAATAAAATTCACAAAATATTCTAAAATATGCATATTAGTAAAATTAATATTTTCATTAATATAAATTAACTATAAAGTAAATAAACATTTCTAAAATATCTTAGTAAAATTGTATTTATAAGATTAAAATGTTTTGCATTCATATTTATTTATATATAAGGAGTGAATATGGACTGTTTATATTATATATTACTATTTTAAAGTTTTGGATCTGAAAGATTTTTTTTTTTATTTTTTGAAAGATAACTTTTATTTAACAAAGATGGATTAAACCAATCAAAAGTGACATACGATATAATAATACAACGTCACAAAAGATTCCTATTTCAAATAAAACTTTTTGTTTATTTATTTAAAATTATATAAATTATTTATAAAATATTCAGGAAACAAATATTTTTATAAATATAAATAAATATATTAAGATTTATTTATTCATATAAATGTTTATAAAATAAATCAAAATTCATAACATTTTCTAAAATATGCATATTAGTAAAATTATTTTTTTATTAATATAACTTAACCATAAAATAACTATAAAATAAATTGTCTTTATAACATGAAATGTTTTGCATTCATATTTATTTATATACAAGGAGTAAATACGAACTGTTTATATTATATATTACTATTTTAATTTTTTTTTTTTGAAAGATAACTTTTATTTAACAAAGATGGACTAAACCGATCAAAAGTGATAGTAATAATGCAATGTTACAAAATAACTTTCTATTTATTTATTTAAAATTATATAAATCATTTAAAATATTTTAAAATATCTATATTAGTAAAATAAATATATTCATTATTATAAAATAACTATAAAATAAATAAACATTTCTAAAATATATATATGTAAAAATTATCTTCATAATATTTTATCAACTGGAATACTATCATACTGAATCTGCATACTGTGAAGTGTACTATTTGGAGTCAGTAAGATTTTTTTTTTTAAAGAAATTAATACTTTTATTAAGCAAGGATGCATTAAATTGAACAGCAAATGAGCATTTTAAAATGATTTCTGAAAAATCATGTGACACTGAAGTCTGGAGTAATGATGATGAAAATTCAGCTTTGCATCACAGAAATAAATTATATTTTAAAATATATTCAAATGGAAAACAGTTACTTTAAATTATAATAATATTTCACAATATTACTGTTTTTACTGTATTTTTGGGTACATAAATGCAGCCTTGGTGACAATAAGAGGCTTCTTAACTGTGTAGTAAGAAAAAGCAAAGATTGAGGAGAGTGAAAAGAAAGCGCAAACAGTGTAGGCTGACTTTACTGAAAGTCTTCTTTGTTCTAACAAGCAAACACACACACACACACACACACACACACACACACAAATAACATACACATTTAACATGAAAAGGGTGCCGGCTGAACAAGGCCTAACAGTCAGACTTTATAACACATGCTCTAAAATACTTAACACACACACACAACAGCGTGACCTCGTGGCTGTCCTCTGACGCATGCACACTACATGTTGACTACTGTTGCTAAAACAACATCTCGCACCCATGCCATCCTGTCAACAAAGGTCAAAGTTCAAGCAAAGTCTCATGGCTCTATGGGTCTCTGTTTAATTGTGCTAGAAGATTCTTCACAAGGAGTCTTTAGTCAAAGTAACAGACCACCCAAAAATTACAAATCATCTGTGTAAAATATTCCAAAATACTGCTCTAAAATATTTAAAATACGGCAGAAAATTTTAATTTAGTACCTGCTCACTTTAGAGGACGCAAAACATTTAGTTCTGCATTTTTTTTTTTATTACACTTAAAATATGGTTTAAATCAAATCAATTATATGATCACTGCTCTGGATTTGTATATGGAATATAATGTGTGATATACTGCATGTACATTCATTCATTCATTCATTTACCCACAGACTGTAATTAATATTTTACGTATTATTATAAACTATGTACAATAACACAAACAAAACTTGCATAAATATTTATGCAATATTTATTATTTTATATAAGTATAAAAAATATTTCATGTATTAATATATTTTATTTATAAGATTTATAAAATAAGTATATGTATAAAATATTTTATAAATATGCATACTAATAAAATAATAATATTTAATTTATTAATATAAATTATCTGTAAAATAAATACATATTTCTTAAAATATGGCTTGACAAATCAATTACATTATCACTGATCTGACTTATATATGGAATATAATATGTGATATATTGCACATACTTTTCGTATTTTATTTTACAGCATCCTACCTAGCGACTGTAAGTTATGTTTTAGACATTAACATAAATTAATTATAAATATTTATAAAATGTGTGACAAATACTTATATTTTTAAAATAAGCAATATTTTATGCATTAATACGAATTATGTATAAAATTAGCATGTTGTATGCTGATATAAATTATTACTAAAAAAAATTATAAAATATTTTATAAATATTTATATTTATAAAATAATGAATGTTTCATTTATTAATATATCAGTTGAGGTTGAATAATAATATATTAATAATAATTAATAATATACTTTTATTATTATTATTATTATTATTATTATTGGTAAACTGTATTGTATTTTTTTTTATTAATTCTGGCACGACAGTTATGTGGTTTATGGTATAGCTAATAAATAAATAAATAAATAAATAAATAAATGTGGAATGGGCTACGTGCCAAATTGCAATGTTTAATACGTTAAAACTACGTGCAATTTTAATCATGATATTGTAGCTACATTAATAATTTCATAAAACACACAAATATGACAAAGCAGACAAACACGAATAAGAAAGTGCAAATGAACGCGTGTGAAAGTGAATAGGAAAGACAGATCCGGAGGGGCGGTTTGTGTATTGTTCTGAGGTCAGTTCGACCTGCTGACCGGACAAAACACAGGCACGCACACTAAAAGAACCAATAAAGCACAAATACACTGGAGCGAACAGTGTGTGAGAGATTTTATAAGGCTCTGCATTTTACACACTTCCTGTCTATATCTGAGGTCAAAGGTCAATGGCTCTTTTACTCTAACACACACACATATACTCACCCGAGGTCCTCTCAGCCCCGACTGCCCTGGTTTCCCTGGAGGTCCCGGGATTCCCTACAAAACACAAGAGCGCTCTTATGAATCAAACACTCTCACTGCACAAGTGTGCTAAAAGTGCTGCAAGGCTCTGTTTAAAAACTAAACAGCAAAGAGGAAACAGGAAGTCATTCAAGGGAATTTCCTTTTTCTGATAATGAGCTCTAGGCTTACAGAAGACCTGTAGATCCTGTATCCCACTGCGTGTGTGTGTGTTTAGGAAAAAGTCTCTGTGGTTCTTTTCTGCAGCTTTGATGGTATGTCTCAATCCTACAATCCTACAGTGCTCAGATTTGCGCAATTTTTACCTAATATTATATTTATACTCACAAAATTCTATTTATAAAATAAGCAGTTTTACTTGAGTAAACATATATATATATATATATATATATATATATATATATATAATTTATAAAATGTTTGCAATGTGTATGTATATTTAGAAAATATTTTTTAGAAATATAAATATTTGAATAATTTAATAATTAAAATGCATATAAACATTTATAAAAAATTTAAATTCAATAATATTTTAAAATATGCATATTAATAAAATAAATATTTTATACATAAAAATATTTTATTGATATAAATTAACTATAAAATAAACATTTTTAACATTCTAACATTTCTAGTAAAAAATGTACTATAGCATTACAATATTTTCGCAACATATATTCTATCAAAATAGTCACTGAAATCACAAAGTAAAATGAGTTATGAATGCTATTTCTTGCTGATTTTTTCTGTATTTCAGTATTTTAGTTATTTTATATATATATATATATATATATAAATGTATTAATATAATATTAATTAATTAACATTCATATAAACATTTATAAAAAATCTAATTCATTAAATATTTTAAAATATGCATATTAATAAAATACATATTTTGTACATAAAAATATTTTATTGATATAAATGAACTATAAAAGAAACATTTTTAACATTCTAACATTTCTAGTAAAAATATCTGTAAAAATATTTCTGCAACATATATTCTATCAAAATACTTTGTCTCTGAAATTACATCACATAAAAAAGTAAAATGGGTTATGCATGCTATTTCTTGCAGATTTTTTTCTATATTTCAGTATTTTATAAACATTTACATTTTCTTGCCAACAAAGACAGAAAAAGTGTTTAAAAAAACAAGCTTTCAAGCCATTTCACAGCATAAACATGCTTAACTTAAGCAAATATCATCAAATGGCCAAAAATATCTTGGTTCTTCCGGTAATTTCTCCCTATCGCTCAAGCGGTATCATATATATTAGCATAGCTGCTGAAACAGAGGATCAGTTGGGTTTTCTGTCCTCCGCCCCCAGCGCAGTGCCACGCAGCACAGGATGAAAGACTTCTTTGAGTGCGGGCGGCTCTCACAGAAGATGAGTGTGTGAGCTGCTGTGTGTGTTTATGTTAGGAATCTCAGAGCTGCAGAACTATGGCTCTGTTGATGGAAGAGGGGGGATGGGGCTTTCTCACCCACATACATGTACACACAGACCCCCACCAACCCTCCAACCACCCCGCACAGAGTCCTAAATGAACACCCAGATACTCCCATCATGCAACAGTGCAGAGTTCAAACAGCATGCTACCATACTACACTATTTTATGTTTTTGCAGTGTGCAGTACTTTGTGCACAGCATGACCGAAATGACCTACTGCATTTGCTACTGCATCCAACAAAGAAATGCAACTTCCGTTTACAATTTGCTGAATGAATCTAAAATAATACAAGCAGCAATATTTAGCTTTTTTTTTTTTTTTTTTTGACATCACTTAATTGACGAATCTCAAGTTACTTTTGGTTTAAAAATGCAAAGTTACTCAGACACCCCGCGCTAAATTACTTATGCAACATACCAGGGTTACTGTAGTTAACTAAAATGATTAAATACCTTTTTATTAATTAATTAATAATTAATTAAAGTGGAAATAAAATCAAATATTAAAATTATTTTGGATGAAAAATGCAAAGTAACTTAAAAACATGCAACACATCAGGGCTACTACTGTTACCTAAAATAAAAACTATCAAAAATATTTTTATTAATTGAAATAAAGTGGAGATAAAATAAAATGATGAAAGACTAAATGAAAATCTGGCATGCCTATGAAATAAATAAATGTAAGTTGAAGCACTAAAATTACTAACTGGTATTAAAATAAAACTAAAACTGAAATAGAAATTAATTAAACCTAAATAGCAATAATAATTAAAAAAAAAAATTATTTGAATCTTTAAAATTACTAACAGGTAATAAACTAAAACTGAAATTGAAAAAAAAAAATAAAAAAAATGTAGCCTAAATAGTTAAATAAATAAATAAATAAATAAATAAAATTACTAACTGGTAGTAAAACTAAAATAAAATAGAAATTAATTAAACCTAAATAGTAATAACAAAAAAAAGCTTTAATTTGAAATAAAAATTAATTAAACCTAAATAGTAATATTTTAAATAAATAAATAAATCATTTGAATCACTAAAATTACTAACTGGTAGTAAACTAAGATTATGACTAAAATAGAAATAAAAAAAGAAATTAACACAAATTAAAATAGAAAACCTACATAGTATTATTAAAATATATATATATATATATTTTAATTTGAATCCTTAAAATGACTAACTGGCAAAAAAACTAAAACTAAAACAGAAATTAATTAAACCTAAATAGTAATATTAAAAAAAAAAAAAAAACTTTAATTCGAATCACTGAAATTATTAGAAATTCATTAAAACTAAATAGTAATATTTAAAAGAAAATTACTTTAATTTGAATCAATAAAATTACTAACTGGTAATAAACTAAAAATAAAACTGAAATAGAAATTAATTAAACCTAAATAGTAATATTTAAAAAAATAACAAAATGAAAAAAAAAAAAAAATTAAACCTAAAGAGTAATATTTTAGATCATAATAATAATAATAATAATAATAATAGAACACATACATTTCAAAAATTATACTAAAATAAAAAGAAAAAACAAACAAAAAAAAATATATCACACAAAAACTAAAATAAGAACTAAAATAAGTAAAAAATAATTAAGTTAAAGATATATTAATCCTACATAGTAATGTTTAGAAAAAAACTAGTAAAATAACAAAAGCACAATACACAAACAACTAAAAATGACACTAAAATGAAAACAAAAAAATATTCATATTAATAAATACTATAATATGTAAATAATACTAAAATAACGCTGCAACATACAGTAATGACAACAACAGCATACTCCTATTTGACTCAGTGTCATGCTAATTTTAAAAATTAGTAGGCAGTAAAGAGCACACATATGCACAGTAGTCAGTAGGTAGTAGTATTTCATTCTGAACAGAGCTTGTGAGTGTGACGCCAACTATGTTTTTTGGGGATATTGTATATTTAAGTAACGCTAAAGATAGTGGCTACACCTCATTATCTTCAAGTAAACGGTGTACTGCAGCTCAAGGCTGTGAATAATTGCAGACTAAGAGCGCGTGTGCATGTGTAATTGAGAGAATCGCCGGGTGTGTTCCTGGTGTTTTAGTGGAGTACCTGTTGAGTGTGTCTTTATAGTGGATGATAGGGGCTTTTGGGTAATTATCCTGCGGTAATGACAGAGAACATTCTCTTGGGCGCTACACACACACACATACCTGTGAGTCGCACCGAATTACACAAAGCTAACCACAGTGATGTGCAGACATAAACAGACACAACCTAAAACGGGTCATTCTTCAACATGTGGGTCGTTTTGTCAAATTTAGTCAGCTATTTAGGAAAATGCCCTCTGAGTTTGTAGACGGATGATGTCATCACTAACTTTGAACATCCTTGTTAACGAAACCGCTCCCAAGAGATTTGCTCGAAATCACTGTTTTTTCCCCAAAGACGTCGCAGTCCTGCTTTTGAAATACGGTCGGCTCGTTTTAACACAGGACTTGCAATAACTCACTTATCCTTGTTTGTTTTTGGGTCACAGGTCAGGTGGTTGCTTTTGAAATTTGGGCTCTTAAACAAGGTGGCTCATGAGTTTCTGATTCATCTGATTGCAATCCCATGCCTAGTTTTCCATGGATGAAATGGGATTCTCCGCTTGTAAAGTTTGGTGTGAGTGTCTGGGTGACTGATAAAATGTTCACTGCTTCCCCTGACCTTTGACCCCGCTTTAAAAGCACATCACTCAATGGCTTTCAAACGCAAAGTGATGCAAGAAAACACTAACATGAGAGGAGGAGGAACTCACATGCACAAATGTTTATATAAACTACACTGCAATTTTTGTATCCATTCTAAACCAATATAAATCCACCAAACATATATTATTCTATTTCTACCAGCATAAAAGTATCTGGACAGTAAAACGTGATGTTTGTGCTTATAGACATATAAAAGAAAATATATAATAAATATTAAACATACTTGAAAGGAATGTTTTATAACCTGTTTTTGCTATTTAACCAACATACATTGGGGTCAGTAAGATTTTTTTTAATTAATTATTTTAGTAAAGACATTTATAAGGTCACAACAGACTTCTATCTCAAAGGTTTTTCTTTCTATTCAATCCTGAAAGAAAAGGAATCACAGTTTCCATACAAATGTAACCCTGGACCACAAAACCAGTCATAAGGTTCAATTTTTTTAAATTGAGATTTGAGATTTATTCTGAAATAAGCTTTTCATTGATGTGTGGTTTGTTATGATAGGACAATATTTGGCTGAGATACAACTATTTGAAAATCTGGAATCTGAGGGTGCAAAAAAAAAAAAAAAAAAATATTAAGAAAATCACCTTTAAAGTTGTCCAAATTAAGTTCTTAGCAACGCATATTACTAATCAAAAATTAAGTTTATATATATTTACGGTAGGAAATTTACAAAATATCTTACTGGAACATGATCTGTACTTAATTCCTAATGATTTTTGGCATAAAAGCACACTGTATTCTTGGATATTGCTACAAATATACCCATGCTACTTATGACTGGTTTTGTGGTCCAGGGTCACAAATATGCAGACTTACAACTGTTTTCAACAGTGATAATAATAAAAGTTTCTTGAGCAGCAAATCAGTATATTCGGAAGGATCATGCGACAGTGAAGAATGGAGTAACGATGCTGAAAATTCAGCATTGCATCACAGAAATAAATTACATTTTTAAATCTATTGAAATAGAAATCTGCTATTTTGAAATACAATAATATTCTACATTATTAGTGTTTCTTAATAAATAAATGCAGCCTTGATTAGCCTAAGAAACTTTCAAAAACTTTCAAACAGCAGTGTATATATACTGTAGTTATTATTGCAGCAAAGAAAAAAAAATGACACCTCAATTATCAATATGCACTCCGTTACTTAAAAAAATATTACATTACGTTCATAAAAGATTCCTCTTCCACGCTTCCATGTTTATTTGTCCTAACTGTATCACAGTCGCAACCAGCAATGGGACTTTAAGTCAGTTAGTTGGATTTAATTTGTACTCTACCATGCAAGATAGTCCTGTCCACAGGGAAATTTCATTGGTCAAAAATCTTGCTCCGCATTTAAATGTACATTTAACATCAAATCTAATTAGATGTTAATGTGTCATGCAGCATTTACACTTTCAGTGCTGACAGACAAAATACATTGGTATGCGAAAGTTTGGGAACCCCTTCCAGAATCTGTGAAAATGTGAATAATTTAAACAAAATAAGAGAGATCATATAAAATGCATGTTATCTTCTATTTAGTATTGTCCTACGCAAGTATGTTCACATATAGTCCACATGAGGGAAAAAAATAGCTGAAATTGAACTTGTGGTCTCATGAACAACCATCACAAAACAAAAAAGTCGTAGATCATCCAGGTAACCACACACAGTATTAAGAACAAAGCGTTCCCAAACTTTTAAAGGGGGTTATTTTAATAATTTCAACTACTGTTTTGTCTTGTTGACTACATGTAAACATCTTTTATGTAAAATATGTTTCTCAGGACAGTACTAAATAAAAAAAAATAACAAATAACTTATTTTAAAATTATTCACATTTTCACAGATTCTGCAAGGGGTTCCCAAACTTTCGCATGCCACTCTACTTACTGGAAACTTAAGAACTGTGCCTGGCATCTATATTAAATAGTTTTTTGCCGATTTTTACCAACAAACTCAAATTTGACATGATGCACTTCACCTGGGATAGGCAATGTCGGTCCTGGAGTGCGGATATCCTGCAGACTTTAGCTCCAACCCTGAAAAAAAACCCTCACTTGCCTGTAACCCTAGTAATCCTGAAGACCTTGATTAGCTTGTTCAGGTGTGTCTGATTAGAGTTGGAACTAAACTCTGCAGCTCACTGGCACTCCAGGACCGACATCGCTTATCCCTGCACTACACAGATACAAACGATGCAGCTGACTTACAATTTTCCCAGGATCTCCTTTTTGTCCTGGTGGACCAACCAGAAGCGAATAGTACGTCGGATCTGCCTCGAAGCTCTGGAAATCGTTGAAATCTGGGACAGTCACAGATTGGACAGCAAATCTTGGAGTGCTTGGTGTGACAGGTGTTTTCGGCTTGTCAAGATTGACTTTGGGGGTTTCCAGAGTTTTTGGAGGTTTGTTGGGTGCAGCGGTGGTGAACTGAGCAGATTTAGGGGTCGGAAGGTTTTTTTTGGGTGTAGGGTTTGGGGCGGCGGTGGATTTTGAGTTTGGGAGTGTGGTTTGGGGTGAGCGCTGGGTGCTGGTTTTGGGCTGGAGTGGCTTTTTGTTGGTTGGCGAGGGTTTTTTGGGGGCGACCGGTTCTGGGTCAGATAACGGTTTTAGACTGGTGTTGGATTTCTTGTTAGGATTGACAGGTTGAACACCACTAGAAGTATTCTTTGTTGGGTTGATCTTGGTGGGCTTTGGAGCAAGCATTGGTTTCTTTACCGTGGGTTTTGCAGCTGCTGGTTTGGACGGTTTCGGTGGTGTAGGTTTGGGAGCAGTTGTTTTTGAACTTCCAGGTTTGGAAGAAGTAGGTCGAGCATTTGTGGGCTTTGGTCCGGAAGGCTTTGTTGCACTAAGCTTTGTAGACGTTTTTCCTGGAGTGGGTTTGGATCCAGCTGGTTTTGTAGGAGTAAGCCAGACCGCTGCAGGCTTTGAGGCAGTCGGCTTGGGGCTTTTGGGTGTCCTGAGAGTGGGTTTGGGGGTGACAGAATTTAAATATCCCCCTGATAAAGGAGCTTCAAGTCCCGTTTGCATCAAGGAAAGGGGTGGAGGTGTGGTAGACGTGGGTTTTGGTCGTACACCATCGCTCATTCTCACAGCAGAAGACCCTCCTGCGCCATTTATGGAAGTCCAAAGGAAATTAGTGGGAGTGAAAGTGAAAGTGCGATTAGGTGGTAAAGTGTGGGCCAATAGTGGTGGGGCGTGTCGGGACGGGAGGGGAAGTAGAGCGGGAGGCGCTGGCCTGTAGGTGTCATTTTCTCTGCACTGCCTGCGGATGGCGCTGCAGTAGTTCTGCTGCGCTTGTGCCGAGGGCACTACATCAAACTGGCAAACCGCTCCCTCAAAGGGTACCGCACCCGGAAGCAAAGCGCTGGTGCCGCCCAAGCGGAAGGTTCCGCGAGGGTTCAGGCGTTCGGGAAGTACGGGGAGTTTCTGCGTAACTCCGCCATCACTCTCCGAGCAGGGAGAGTGTAGGGTCACTGATTGGCCGTTTAAAACGAAAGCTAAATGATGCCAGCGCCCATCGTGGAGGTCGTACGGGAAGACCGCGGTATTCCCGGGGCCGGCGTGAAGCGTTAGCTTGCCGGGTGAAATTTCCAGCCCGAGCTGAATCCGATGCCCGGATAGGACGGAGAAGAGAAATGCTGAGTTTAAGCGGTGAGATCGGACGCTCAGGACGATAGTGCAGTTCCAGAAGAGTTCTGGTGGGAACACGGAGCGGGTCGCTGTTGTAACTCGTGCCCGTGTCGTGAGGATGACTCCAGAGCGGAGGGAGATGACGCCAGCGGGGACGGCGCGAGAACCGAGCTCAGCACGCAGAGCCAACCGCTGCAACACGTCCACATCTGCAACACAAATCCAAAAACATCTTAATACACGCAAATACACATTAACATTTGCACATATAAAATATGAATGATTTAGAGCTGCAAAACGATTAGTCGTGATTAATCGATTCAAAATAAAAGTTTATGTTTACATACTATATGTGTGTGTAATGTGTATATTTATTATGTACATATAAATACACACGTGTATATATTTTAAAAAAAAATTATGTATTGTATGTATTTGTATGTAAATAGTTGTATATAATTTAGATTATAAATATAATAATTCTAAACATTTTTTCTTAATATACACGTCTGTGCGTGTATTTATATATACATAATAAATGCACATAGTACATACACATGTATATAAACAAACTTATTTTGAATCGATTTATTGCGACTAATTATTTTGCAGTTCTAGATTAATTAATGGAAAAAAAAATTTAATTAGAAATGAAAAATTAAATAAGCATTAATATACATTATATATATATATATATTTTTTTTTTTTTGCATATATTAACATTTATTCAAGGGTCAAAGTGATTTTATGCCCATAGAAACCACATTAAATGTAAGTAAAGTGTCTACTTTTATGGTTTCAATGTTTTTGGAGAATAAAATGTCAAAATTTGGTTGAAATATGTAAAAATTCAAACAACATGTTTATTCTGAAAATGTACAAAAAAAGGGGGCATAATACATTTTATTGTGTTTTAAATGAGTAAAAAATTCTTACTGACAAATGGCCACAACCTAGGATAGTGGCAAATTTTAAAAATAAAGACAACTAATTAGTATTTTTGGGTTGAAAGCATTTTGTTTTTAATACATCAAAAACTGATTTTTGTTGTAAATATGCCTGACAAGACTGTTATACTAAATGGCATTTTAGTGGGTGTTCTCTGTAAATTAGGGAAAAATGTATGATATTTATTTTTTGCAATTAAAAAATGCAATTCAATTAAACAGAAAACTTTTTAATTTTTTTTTTTTTAAATAACAACAATTTAAAGCAGTATTACACTCATTGTTTTTATGCTTAAACCCTTTTTTATCTATGACCCATCTTTGTATGTAAACACTTATATATAATTCATATTTTAAATCTAACATACTTTTCCCTAATATATACATGTAAGTGTGTATTTATATATACATAATAAATATACATAGTACACACACATATGTATGTAAACAAACTTTTATTTTGAATTGTTTAATTGTAACTAATCGTTTTGCAGATTAATTAATAAAATGGTTAATATAAATAGATTTCTCTTGTATATATTAAAATGTATACATATACAAATAACTAAATACATAAAAAATTACATATTTTTTTTTTAAATTATATATATATATATATATATATATATATATTGTATTTACATATATATAAAAACACACACACACTATTATGTAATATTTACATGCCATTATAATAATATTATATAATATATAATGTATACATACAATATAAATACCATACATATATATAGAGAAATAGAGATATAGATAGAGATATAGATAGATAGATAGATAGATAGATAGATAGATAGATAGATAGATAGATAGATAGAGCATCTAAATGACTAACACAGATGAACACATTAAAGCCATAAAACTTTCATTTTGATTTCATGCCAGGAGGTACTCTTGTGGAGTACATTACATCATTTTAATGTGCTAATTCAGTTTTGTGCCATGTGTGTTAAATTCCAGCAGGAAAACATCCTGTGAGGCTAAAACGAAGCAACGAGTTAACAGCTGTGTCTGTGCCTGATGCCAAAACTCTAGTGCTAAAAACTGGCTTTTGACAGGGAAAATTTGTGAACTTATCGCAGTGAACTTGTATGTGTGTTTCAATTGGGTCAGCATTTGGCTTCACAAGGCCAGGACACGGCCAAGCGTATGAGAACAGCAGCAGAAACTACTTCATTCACACAATACAACACTGTCTGAATGAAGCGTAAATGATTGTGTGTTTGTGTTTCACATCAATATCATCAGTCAATAGTCAGCTAAAGTGTGACGGACTATCAATGGTTTTAAGGCTGTGTACTTTACAGTCAATCAGGGTTGTCATGACATCATTTTTAGATGTAATTAGTCACATGGCTGGCTCAAAAAAAGGTATTCAGAACTGAGCATTGAAGAACAAAGATGGCAGAATATGAATTGTGCATTTACTTGAAGACAAACACATCTGATTTCAGTTAAAGTACACACATCATTAGCGCACAAATTGGGTCAAATTTAACTAAACAGAACTATTTATTTCACTGCTTTGCAGCATTAAAAAATATCAGCGATTTTATATTCAAAATCTCTCTTCAATGCATGGAAATTTCTGCTGAGCTTGTTGCAATGCATTCTAAGACTGACTTATCTGCCAGCTGATAAACTCAGTAAACTCTCATTGCTGTCATTTGAACGGATCTGAATGCCTGTGATCTCTGGTTTGATTCAGTGTATTTATCATAACTTTATTCCCAGGCCTTTTCACATGTGTGTTGCTGTCTAGAGATCAGCATGAATCAGCAGTCAAGTGGGAACATGATGTCATTTTGTCTATAAAACAGACCCGTGCTAACACACACACACATACACGCACACTCATTCATGTAAAAGGGGTTATAGGACACGCTTAACTGAAAAAAAAGTGTTTGGAACTGAGAGACTTTTGGCAGGAGAAAAGGTAAAATTCGGGTAAGGAAACTCATACGTAGGTGAGAGTGTGGGGTGTTTTGCGTTTCATCAGGGTATAAAGTTTAATGTCGTAAAACTTTCCAAACTTAGCGGAAAGCGCAAGAACATGAAACTTAATAACTCAATAATTCCAATGCAATCACACATATGCATGTGCATTAACATAAAACATACTTTTGTTTCACGTCTTACCTTCAAAGTGTACTTGGGTGAGTCCAAAAGAAGTACAGTAAAGTAGAATACACAGAAGAAGAGCTCTCCTAGAGACACACAGAGAAAAGGACAAAGTTACTCATTTGAATTTCCACTATTTTTGTGGCTAGCACAGCTAAATGTTGAATCAGACCTTTACATAACAGAAGCCACTTGTCAAAACATCATCATTACAATGGAGGTACACATTTCAGGCTTCTTGCGCTGGCCTCGTCCCAAACAAGTGGAACATTTTACTGGCAACACCGTCTTTCCGGAGCGTGTGGAGCGAACCATCAAACCGATGGATGATGCCGGCCGGTTAAATGTATTTCCATGTTTATAATGAATGAAAACATTGTGTGTTTTCAGGTTCTTTTATTTCTTTTGGAAAAAGGTCAAAATATGCACACAAGTGTAAATTTAAGAAGTACATTTAGTACAGAGCTTAATTACTGTTATACAATGGGGAATAGATGGATAAAATGTTTTTTCCAAGTTAAGCGTTTTACAAAATCATCTCTGATAAAATTCTGGTCAATACTGATTATTTTTACATTATAGCCAACAACTAATAAACAGTCAATCTATACTATTTTGCTCATACAAGTGCATTTTTAGTGCTCAAACAGGGTGGAGGATGCATTAAATTGATCAGAAGTGACAGTAAAGACACTTATAATGTTGCAAAAAATAAAATGTTGTTCTTTTAAACTTTCCATTAATGATAAATCCTAAAAAAAAAATAAACAACACTGTTTTCAACAGATTTTAACAGCAAATCGGGATATTAGAATGATTTCTGAAGGATCATGTGATGCTGAAGACTGGAGTAATGATGCTGAAAATTCAGCTTTGCATCACAGAAATAAATTACATTTTAAAGTATATTTAAATTGAAAGCATTTATTTTAAATAGTAATATTATTTCACAATATTACTGATTTTATTATATTTTTAATCAAATAAATACAGCTTTGCTGAGCAGAACAGATATAAAAGAAACCTTAATTATTTCAAATTATTTGGCTGGTAATGTACAGTACAAAAAAAACTTTTATTGATATTTGCTAAACAATGTATTTAACAGTGTTATGAAATGATTAATGTTTTTAAAGATTACCTTTAAGTGAGCATCAGGTGACTATATGAAATAATCTATAAAAGTATCTGATAACGACCAATGTAAAAACCCTATTGGCTTACCATAGCAAACACCGCTTATACAGTCAAAACTGTTACACTTTATGTGTGACGATACCACAAAGGAACCTCAGATGTAGTTTTTTGCCAGACTGACCTTGTTGAACTTTGACCTTTGATCCCTAACCTCTGATTTCACAGGCACATGAAAGAGGAAGTGACTCGCAGGGGAAGGATTTCAATTATGATTGGCAGGATAGACGGCGAGTTAAACCCCCACCGTGTCTGCGGACATGTTTGTGTGAGTGCCTTCGCCTGACAGCTGCTTTAAACATTACCTGCTGACCACAAAACACACACTCTTTTATCTATCACATACACACGCGGTCCTAGACTCCCCCAGGATCCCCGTACCTGAGTCAGGAAGCGAAGCGTCTGGCCGCAGAGTTTCTCAGCCAATCAGAACAGGAGAAACAGCGGCCAGTCTGACTTCACAGTTAGTAAGCCACCGCAAACAGACAAGTGCGAAACAGTGTGTGTGTTGCCGCTGAATGCGCTCTTTCTATTGTGTCTGAGCTGCAGAAAATGACTCATGTATGTGTCAAACATCTCTTGAGTCTCGTAAACACTGAACGGGTGAATATTTGTATATGGCAATAACTTTAGATTTATAAAATGTAGATTTTGGTGGCAGATTTGCACGGGAAAAATTGAGCTGACAGATTTACATCCCTCAGTGACACTAAAATATCCAATAACTAAAGTTATTACATAATAAGCAAACCAGATTTTAATAGAGAAAGCGAATACAAGTGTAAGTCTGAGGGACTAACCTATAGAATCCTTTTTCTGCCGGGCAATGAAAATATGAAGAAGGTCATTTTTAACTATTTACATCACAATTCTGAATTTATATCTCAAAAATTCTGACCTTTCCTCATCCAATTTGGAGAAACTGTAAGTACATCTTGCTATTTTCAGTTTATATCTTGCAATTCTGAGAAAAAGAAAAGAATTTTGAGGGAAAACAGTCGGAACTGGGAGATAAAAAATTGCAATTACTTATTTTAACTTATTTATCCCATGCCAAAAACAAGCTCCCATGCAAACTTGACCGCAAACTTTAGTAAAATCAGACAAAACTTCCATTAGGACATGTTGCCAGTTGGGAAAAACAACCAATTAAAAAAAAATTCATTATAATAAGCTTATTAGAAGCATATTGCATTAAAGTAAAAGTGTATTTGTAGTGTTAATAGTGCATTTAGCACTCAGGTTTTCCTTTTCTAGGCCTGCGGAGTTATTTAGTGAGTGGAATTTTCTCAATGGCAGCAACCACATGTACACACAAATGTGTAAACTCACACACACCAACACACACTATGTACACAAACGACTAAAAAGCCCCATCCTTGCATACAACAACCCTTCTCTTTCTCTCTCTTCCTTCAGTAATAGGGGAGTGGAAAATTCCTTCCGTTCAGCACACAGTGATGGACATTGATGAGGAAGAACCTGACCCCTGCTCTACAACACGCTCTCGCTTCATTTCACTGTAACATTTAGGGGCAAAATACAAGTTTGTGTTACAATCAGGGCGTATTTAAGTATGTATGTAGGAAACGAGAATATATCTCTTACATAGATGCTCGTAAATGATTATATTCCTGTCAGGTCGTGTGTTGGTGTAATGTAGGGCGCACCCTGGCGGACAGCGGCGGAAGCGCAAGGGATCTGGTTACAGGAGCGATCACCGGCGTCAGAAAACAAACGAACAGCGGTAGAGAGCGGGGAAGAGACCGCACAAGATGCACTAAAGCAGAGAAACCGTACAAACAATTATGAAACGGATAACTGATTGGTTAATTTAGCGTTTCAGCAGGGCAAAAATACTCGATACAGCTAAGACACGAAACACCTGTTCACCAGCTACTGTGTGTATCACTGCGCGCTTAAGTTTACACCTCAGGGACTAGATCTTGCAGCGGAAGGATGACACGTTTATTTAATAACAATGTTTTATGAAAATAGATATGATATGATGCCTATAATTGAATAGCATCTCCACACTACAACTTCTGTTTCACATTCAAGTTTGCTGGAAGTTGTTCAAGCGGTGGTGTCCAAGACTGACTCATGGCCTTTTCCCCTAGTTTCGTTTTTCATTCATTCTTTTTAAGAGGTAGCTTCCCTGCACCAGATTCGTGCAAAGCATTTGAGTATATATCATAAAATATGTTGTATAATAGTTGTCAGAATGGTAAAAACACACCATAAACAATGTCTAAAGTCACAGAAATCTCACTTTAAACTTCTCATTGTATAAGCACTGTAAATATGTAAAATCTCTTAAGTGTTGATCAAACATTTGCTGGTTTCTTACAAACCTTGATGTTCCATAAATCTTATTTTTTGATACAAAAAATAACCGCTGTCGAACGTTCTATAATAGACTGTTGCATAAATTCTTCTTGGAACGTTCCAAATTGGAGCACTGCTGGACTCCCCAGTTGATTCTCTGTTTACATTTACATTACATCTAGCTGTTCTGTCAGCTATTCAAAGACCTGAAGGAGTTCATTCATTCATTCATTCATTCGTGATGCGTCCACTCGCACCACGGGTATCAGCACTGCGGTTGTGGGTGTGAGGAACGGAAGTTTTGTTTGTTTAGCAACACTGTGCGGTTTGCACTGTGATGCTCAGTGGCAAATACACACGAACACAGACAGGCACGCACACTGAGCCTATTTACGTCCAAGAATTCCAAGTTTCCACCAGTAGCTCGAATACTCGACAGTCAAGAACCTAGAGCGCGTCTTTCAAGTGCTTAGAAAGTACCGGAACTGAATGATGTTGACGATATTAACGGTTCTTGTGGCTAAATAAACCACTGTGACAGATTTTCCTGCACTCTACTACAGCACCAATACTAAATCTACAGCGCGACCGGTGTAGTCCGATTCAACGAGTCATAAGAGTCGGTTCATCCATTGAATCAAAACACTTGAATCTTTCGGAGCGGTAATTAGAATGAATCGCCAATCACGATTGGACTCGTAATGAACCAAACACGCTAAAGACAGCATGTAGATAAACAAACGCATTATCATTTTTGTTGATGTTGCTGATGTTAAATGAATGAAAGAATAAAATGTGAGCAGGAAGGTTATTTAAATATATAGTGAAATATTGGAACGCTTGCCAATACTGAAAGGCGAGACGTGTATTATAAATCTGAAATGAAGCAATTAAATAGTAATTTAATTTTTTTCTCAAATGCATTGAAATGAAATGGAACCATAAAGGAACCGGAATCGTCCAAAAGATCCCTGTTGACAATCGAGAACGCGTCCTGCGTAAACGGCTCCTCACTAGAGTTAGAAATGAACCCAAAGACCTGATCCACAGCCAAGACCATATGCTCTATGCCTGTGCGCAAAAGGTTTGTATTAAACTGACCTTGGAGTTCTTGGACCTCTCCAGAAACCTATGCTGCCTGCGCGTAACGATGGTAAAGAGCTGGCTCGAGCACATCTCTGCTGGTACACCTGGAGCCTTTCAGTTAAAGATCTGTTTCTGTTCAGTTCTGAACGCTGGCCAAGCTACACAGGTAGAGCGGCGCGCACGAACAAGCGCCCATTCAGCCGGCACCAACACACACAAACCAGCGCGCCCTGCGCAAACATCCAGCCACCAAGCGCTCTTTGTCCCCGGTGTTACCGGGGAACGGTGGTGCCCGACGTGCGTGACTGCTGGTACCTGATGTGAGGTAAAACTGAAACTTACTTTGCCACCAGACGAGAGGTTCTGCGGACTCTCCTTCGGGTCGCTAAATTCATTTGTATTCATTTGTCCCGGCAGTCAAAATCCTGATCCGTTAATCTGCGTGACTGCGTCGCTGGCCGAGAGCGCGAGCCGTCGTCTCATGCATCGGATAAACCGTTGTGCGGAATGAGCGCGATCTCCCACCGGTCTGCTGCGCGACACCACCATAAATCCCTCCCGTGGAGCGACGGGAATAATCCGCGGGCGATTCTGTCCGGTCCTGCCCGGGTGCTGTAGGCATTTATGCCGGGTTGGCAACAGCTACAGCGGCTACTGGATGTTTGGTGCTTGGGGGGTTTGAGGAGTCAGGAGTGGAAGTTTCATCCTTTTTCCTTTTTTAAATAGCAGTTTGGAGAGCAGCTGTGGCGAGCGCCGGGTGTCGGGTTTCACGGCCGCCGTACATAACGCCCCTTGTGGGAGGGCACACCGGGGCACCTCGGCTCCTGCCAAGGTTAGGCTACCAATGGGCTTTTCACACTTCAAGATGTTAACCCAGGGTCAATTTTAAGACAGGATTAACTCGGGATTGTCTTGTTTCAGGTTTCAAACTGTTCATGTTTTGTTTTTCAGAACTGCTTTATTGGTTTAAGCAACACACTAAGGAGCAAAAAAAAGTTTTTGCATGCACTGGTTTTTCATGGAGTTTTTTTCAGACTAGTCGATAGTCCAAAATACACGTTAAATGTTTATTTTATTACACTTTGTCTATTTGAGTCTATCAATCAATTACAATACATATTTTTAACCCCTTCCACTCAGGTGCATATTATGGATTTCCACCTTAATTTGACAAACCCAAGTTTAAATGTTCACCCTACAAACATACAGTGGAGAAAAAAAATAAATTAATTAATTCTGGTGCAATATATACAGTTAATTTGTAGACATGGTCTTAACATGTAAAATACTGGTTTAATAAAAGTTTGCATTAACCTTGCAGAATCTGCAAAATGTTAATTATTTTACCAAAATAAGAGGGATCATACAAAATGTTATTTTTTATTTAGTACTGATCTATATAAGACATTTCACATAAAAGATGTTTACATATAGTCCACAAGAGAAAATAATAGTTGAATTTACAAAAATGACCCCTTTCAAAAGTTTACATACACTCGATTCCTAATACGGTGTTGTTAATGAATGATCCACAGCTGTGTTTTTTTTTTGTTTAGTGATAGTTGTTCATGAGTCCTAAACAGTTAAACTGCCCGCTGTTCTTCGGAAAAATCCTTCAGGTCCCACAAATTCTTTGGTTTTTCAGCATTTTTGTGTATTTGAACCCTTTCCAACGATGACTCTATGATTTTGAGATCCATCTTTTCAAACGCTCACTGATGCTTCAGAAGGAAACACGATGCATTAAGAGCCGGGGGTGAAAACTTTTTGAATTTAAAGATCAGGGTAAATTTAACTTATTTTGTATTCTGGGAAACATGTAAGTATCTTCTGTAGCTTCTGAAGGGCACTACTAAATGAAAAAACATGATATTTAGGCAAAATAGTAAAAATGTACACATCTTCATTCTGTTCAAAAGTTTCACCCCCAGCTCTTAATGCATAATTTTTCCTTCTGGAGCATCAGTAAGTGTTGTGAACCTTCTGTAATAGTTGTATTTGAGTCCCATAGTTGTCATCAGTATAAAAAGATGGATCTCAAAATCATACAATCATTGTTGGAACATGCATTTTGTACAATCCCTTTTTTTTTTTGGTGAAATAATGAACATTTTGCAGATTCTGCAAGGTGTATATAAACTTTTGACCTCATCTGTATTACTTCTTCACATATAGAAGTCAACATTAAATCAAAACTGAGCCCATTTACTTTTCTTAATACAGATTCCTAGTCTGATTCATCATTATTTTAAAGAGAAACACTGTTTGTCTTTGTATTCTTTCATCAAAATGTAATAACTTGCTCTGTCACTGATACAGCCCCTTCAATCCTCTCCTCCAACCACCTGTGTCACAGAAACACTTTTCACCATCCACTCAATTGTTGTCAGATAAAATCAAGTCCTGTCTATTCTTTTTTCTTGCACATATTGCGTTTCACTCTGAAATACATCACATTATTAAAGCAAAACGAGTTGCAGGCGCCACATTAACAGACTAGTTCTTTCAGATGCTGAAACTGAACAGCATGTGACTGTACAAATCTCATGAATATTTAATGAGGCAATCACTAAGGGAGTTTATGATTGGATGTCTGTTGCATAACAGCTTGACTTATACTAGGATTATATTGTTTCAGATTCTACACTTTTGGGATTGTGATGCTAACTTCTGGAGCAGGGCAATATGATCTAGGGTTAAAAACAAATGAGAGTTTAACCTGCTTAAAAACCTTCAGAGAGACTGAAGTCCTGGCTGCTACCTGCAGAGCTCTGAAACGTGCTCTGTGCTAAATAATTTAGGCATGAAGAATAACAGCAAACATTTTAAGCATTCTGAGTTTCTGTATAGCTTGTTCAGAGGAGAAACAAGTCTAGAAACTTACTGCGTTAAGCATTTCCTATAATTATGTGCATTTTGGATGCGTAACCACCACTTAAACCTGACAATTTGCCATGGATGTTTAGCAGCATGAATTTAGAGCTTATTTAACTCGCTGTAAAGACACAGATTCTGATCTAAATATGGGCCACACACCCACATCCAGACCAGTGCATGTCCCGCCCTGTAAACGCGAGCATATTTAAGTATACATTTCTCCTGTACCGCACACTCACTGCTGGCCATCAGCAAGAGTGCGTTTTTCCCTCCATCAATCACTTGATATTCTTTCATCTTCATGTTTGATGTCATCATCAGTTTAGCGTTTGGTTGGGTATGTCGCTCATAGATCATGCAAACACACCAAACGGACAGGGATGAGGCCACACACCTGGATACACCCGCCTTTAAAATGAGGGTTTTATGTAGATTTACAGTAAGATAGAAGCACGGTTCACATTAACCCAAACACATGAAATCGGTGCGTCTGGGTTTCGCAGAGCATTTAACATATTACAACATAAAACACCTAAGCAGAACACAGTTAAGCCATCAAATTAATCAAATTTGACCCGATTTACCTTTTAAATACATGTTTTTGGGTCCACCGGACATAATTCATTATCGCAAGTTATTTCAAAGTAAAAATAGAGAGAGAGAGAGAGAGGTCGCATTAACCGAAAATTCTCCGTCATTGACGGAATTTTATTTTTATTTTTTTAATCAGTGACGGAAAAATCTGAAGGCTGTCCGTCGTTTTGAAGGATCGCACTGCGGGGTGATCTGTTGTAAAATTGTAGCTGTAATTCCCACCCCTGTCCAGTTGGTGGCGAATGTGCTCCAATGTAGCAGCAGAGCGCTGGATCCAGAACAAAAACGGAACTGTCAGGAATGTTCTCCTATGTATTTGATTACGCACAGGCGAGTAGACAGAAGCTACAACGATCTATCACGCCACGTTAAAGAGTGCCAAAACGGTATTTATTGCTTGAATTTCCTAATGAAATGGACCGAATTTGAAATCTGAGACTTTGTTTTATATCAAAAGTAACACAAAGCCTAGCCTATTGCTATTTTTTTGGAAGGAAGATGCACTATGCACTGTTTATTCATCAACTGAAAACAGCAGATTTTGGTTAATTAAAATGAGAATCTATCAAAATCGAGAAATGTTTTTTTGTTTTTGTTTTTTTTTAACCCAGGCCTAGCGTATTTTGTTATTTTTAAGCACTGTACTGTCGTCCTGCAGGTTCATGATTAAAAATCAAAATGTGAACAAAAAAAATTAATGAAATGTTTTATTCTAAGTTTGGGACCAGTAACATTTTTGGAGTTTTTAAAGAAGTTATGCTCATCAAGGCTGCATTTATTTGATCAGAAATACAGAAAAATTGGTAATATTGTGAAATATTATTGCAATTTAAAATAATGCTTTTCTAATTTAATGCACTCTAAAATATAATTCATTTGTGTGATACAAAGCTGAATTTTCAGCGTCATTACTCCAGTTTTCAGCATCACATGGTCCTTCAGAAATCATTCGAATATGCTGATTTATTATAAATGTTGGAAAAACCTGTGATATTTTTTTTCTTTGATTAATAAAAAAAAGTTTAAAAGAATTTGATACTTTTATTCAGCAAGGATGTATTAAATTGATAAAAACTGATAGTAAAGACTTATATTGTTAGAAAAGATTTCTATTTTAAATAAATGCTGTTCTTTTAAACTCTTTATTTCTCAAAATAATTCTGAAAAAAATACCACAGGTTTATAAATTATCATAAATTATAAAAGCCCACTAATTCCATTCAAGCAAACCTCAAGATCAAGCAGGAGATTGTGCATGTGTGTGAAACAAATAAATACAAATTACTCAACTGAAATGAAGCGTGAATGAACCGTTTTGGCTTCTATTCTGTGTTTTTGTCAAATCTGTCATTACTGTAGCACAAGTGTTGCTTTTGCATTCAAACATCTGTGTGTCATTCTCTGGTAGGCTGTTATTCATGTATAAGAGAATGTTAAGACCATGTCTACAAATTAGGGTAATTTGTCCCGCTAATCCTCTTTATGAACTAATCCATCATCTCACACGAGCCGTTTCCCAGAGCTCAGGTCCTACAGAACCTATAGCACCACAGTTCAAAGGTCACTGGACGCCTTTTTTCAGGCTTAAACATGACTGGAATACGACCATACTGCTTTCTGCATAGTGTGAAGTGTACTATTTGGGGTCAGTAAGAAAGATATTAATACTTTTATTGAGCAAGGATGCATTAAATTGATCAAAAGGGACAGTAAAGATATTTATAATTACAAAAGATTTGTATTTTAAATAAATTCTGTTCTTTTGAACATTCTATTCATCAAGGAGTGCTGTAAAATTTATCTCGGTTTTCACAAAATATGAAGCAGCACCTCTGTTTTCAGCAGTTAATAATCATAACTGTTTCTTAAGCAGTAAATCACCATATGTGACCCTGGACCACAAAAAACAGTCATAAGGGTAATTTTTTTTAAATTGAGATAGGCTTTCCATTGATGTACGGTTTGTTGTACAATTTGGTTTGAGATACAACAATTTGAAAATCTGGAATCTGAGGATGCAAAAAAATCTAAATGTTGAGAAAATCACCTTTAAAGTTGTCCAAATGAAGCTCTTAGCAATGCATATTGCTAATCAAAAATACATTTTTGCTATACTTACAGTAGGAAATTTCTTCATGGAACACGATCTTTACCTAATATCCTGATGATTTTTGGCATAAAAGAAAAATTGATCATTTTGACCTATACAATGTATTGTTGGCTATTACAACAAATATACCTGCACTACTTATGACTGGTTTTGTGGCCCAGGGTCACATATTAGAATGGTTTCTAAAGAATCATGTGACTCTGAAGGATCATGTGACACTGAAGTCTGGATTAATAATACTGAAAATTCAGCTCTGCATCACAGGAATAAATTACATATTAAAACATATTCAAATAGAAAAGGGTTGTTTTAAATTGCAATAATATTTCACAATATTATTATTTGCATATGAGTGGCATCCAGTTATTACTGAATTAATGTTTAATTTGAGTTATTACGTCACACTGGAAATGGTATGACACTTATTATACATTCAATGCACCGCCCTCTGTTGTATATACTGCACAATTTGGCAAATGTAGGTCATGTAGTCATCAAAAAAATCAGAAAATTAGTAGAAAAAGTAGAAAATTCACATAATGTGCACATTAGTATGAGTAGTATGCTATTCCAAACATAGAAGTGATATGCAAGCTTGTTTTTGCAACGGAATTAAAACATTTAAAATTAGAATTCCGACTTTTTCGCTCACAATTCTGACTTTCGGAACTGCAAGATAAAAACTCATAACTGTGGGATTTAAACTCGCAACTGCAAGAAAATAGTAAGAATTGTAAGATAAAAGGCTGCAATTACCTTTTTTAGTTTTTTAAAATGCTGTGCTTTCGAACTTTCTATTCATCAAAGAATAAAGTTAAATATTGTGACATAAGTTACAATTACCTTTTTATTTTTTATTCCTTGGCAGGGAAAAAAAACAGGATTGTTAGATGTAAACTTATAATTCTGAGAAAGAAAGTCAGAATTGCGAGATACAAAATCAGGATTGTGAACTGTGAAAAAAAAGTCAGTTTATATCTCAGTATTCTGAGTTTTTTCTCAGAATTCTGAGTTTACATCTCAAAATCTTCTCATATATGTGAAATTGTGAGAGAAAAAGTCCACAGAGCGATTTGTATCCTCCTGCTAAATATTACATACATCATCACTGACTGCAAAATTCTGCAAAGTGGTTTAGACTAGTAACTACTGTCTTATTCAGAGCATAAGGCCAACCTGTAGCTCATCTACACACACTTCGAAAGCAGTTGCACACACCCACATACTTACTTAGAGTCTCTAAATTGTGTGTTTTACACTTAAGGTCCTCCTCCTGTGTTTCAGTCAGGGTTTTATTCAGTGTTGCGCTAAAATTACAGCCTAGCTTGTGTGTATTACTGTGTGTGTATGTGCTTTAGTGTACCACCCAGACTGCTTTGATTATGCTCATGCTGACCCAAAGCTTTAATTACAGTCCAAACCAAATGATCCCAACACTCCACAAATAACCCGGCCAGACCAGATCAAACGCTCGACGAGCTCACACACCATCATTAAGCAGGACACGCCCCTAAGTCTGCCCTGCCACGCCCTGAGCCAATCGCAGAGCGGCACCCGAGGAAAAGAAAACATGATATAACTCATAATACTCATAAACTAGCAAACGATGGAAAGTCTTTTCCACAAATGACCAAATAATGATCCATACTCAGCAAAAAGTGGCCTCAAATGACTTCTTAATCATCTAAATTCAATCAAGCAATGATAAATTTGTCCATTTGAAATGTTTTGAAATCTTTGAAATCAGGGCAAAACCCTGTATGTGCAAAAAAAGTAGGGTTAAATACAACAAGCTAGAGAACAAATTAATTGTTAATGGTGTTTGCCCATGCTTGCCTTAGTAAACACCACTAATGAGAAAGTTCATGAATGAGAAGTGGCTTGTTGACCACAGCTTTGGTCAGTTATATATTGGATTTGTGTGCACTGGGTGTTTTATCAGCTGTTCTGTGTTTCAGTCCCGACCACAGATCATCAGGATAATAGCGGTATAAATTACATAAATTGGTCTGGCAGAGGCTTTTACTGCTCTTCTTATTGTAGTGAACACAAATAGACCATTCAGTGGATTCGGTAGCAGCAGGTAAATGACTTAATTAAAACACACAGCAAAATCTATGGGTGCCAAAATGAACATGAAGCTGGAATGAACCCATTAATCTAAAAACTATAAAAAGCCTCTCTGAAGAGTTTATAGATATAAATGAATGTCAAGACTGTCGTTGTTCTAGGTTTAATGCTCTGTTCTAACATTATATATCCAGTATAGAGTCCCTAAACAGGACACAAAAAAAAAAAAAAAAAAAAAAATCAATCAGCAAATGAATTGTTTATCCAAGACAGCAGTGAGATGATGTCTCAGACTGAGCCAGGATTTATCAAAATACCATAGACCGCAATGAATGTGTTAATATGAACTTAAACCCAATTAAAAGTCTTGATATTAAACATTTCTCGAATCCCCTAAGCTGCTATCAATATCAAATTTTTTTCTTCTTAGTATTTTTTCTTAAAAAATAAAAATTGTATATACACACACACACACACATATATACACACACATACATATATATATATATATATATATATATATATATATATATATATATATATATATATATAAATAAACATTTGAATTGATTGTGCAGTAATAATAATAAAAGTCATTATTATTAGTAATAATAATGACTAACATAATAAAATAAAGTATAAAAAAAAAAATAATAATAATAATTATTATTATTGTTTAAATATTGTAAAAAAATATAAAAAATATTTATTTAATTAAAAATTAATTTACTTATTAATAAATTAATAATAGCAATAATACAATAACAATTGCACTCTTATAAATTATTACTATTTCATTTAATAATAATAATAATTATTAATTAATTAATATAATAGGTATTATTTGCATATTTTATTAAATTATACAAATAAATCAATACATTATTATATATTATATAAATTAATAGTAATAATAAATTAATACATTATAAAAATAAATTATACTATATTAGTAATACTACTATAAAATATCATTATTTAATTAAAAAAAAAATCATTATTTAATAAAACAAATAATTAGCTGGATGTTTTACAGAACAACAAAATGACTAATATTTATGTTTTTGCTTTTAAATGTTAAAGAATAGCTTTTTAAACCACAGAACATTTATAAATAATTCTCATTAAATATCATTGGATCTAGACAAATCATACAAATTAGTTTTGGATCCAAAACAGCAATTTTCACCAAAAAGTGACAAGTGGCCAAGTCATTATTTACCAGACAAAAAAATCTTAGGTGTCATTCACAGCAGAAACACTAATAGTAATTATGCTTACTTTAGCAAACACCACTAATAATAATAATTAGAATAATCTTAAATTAAATCTATCATAGTTTCTACAAAAATATTAAACTGTACAGCTGTTTTCAACATTGATAATAATCAGAAATGTTAGTTATGCAGCAAATCAGCATATCAGAATGATTTCGGATGGATCATGTGACACTGATTTTACAATATATTCAAATAGAAAACTATTAAATTGCAATAATATTTAAGCATCTAGCTATTATCTAATTTACTTTTAACTTTTTTAAAACACAGTTATTACATCACAGTGGAAATTGAAGATCAAGCCCAGCTCACTATTATGAGTAGTATGGTAGTATGCTATTCCAAACACATATTAAAAGTGATATGGAAGCTTGTTTCTGCCACAAAATTAAAAAATAATTAAAATTGCGACTTTTTCTCTCTCTCTACTATGCTTACTTCAACAAAAATCACAAATAAAAATGAAAAAAGTGAAAAAAAGGAAAAAGGAAATATAAAAACAGCTACAAACGTACAAAAAGTGAAAGCAAAAGAAAGTGAAACACTAGATTAGACAGCAGGGCCTCCACCCTTTAACATTGGTTTCTAGTGTTTAAGAAAGAGAGATGCACACACATGTGCAGAAACACAAATAACACACACTTTCACTCCAAAAACACACATGCTATACCCCACCCTGACAAACACACACACACACACACAAACACACAGATGTGCCCATGCTGCAATCACACACACACAAACACACATACATGCACATACACCCACAGGCATTTCCAAGTGTGGTGCTCAAAACCAAAGTGCGGTTGCGTGTACTGCAATAATCAGCAACCTGCTCTCTCATAACACCACCAGAATAACCTACACACATGATTTACTCTGTCTTAACAGCACTAAAATAACCAAGATACACACATACACATGCACTGCAGACATGTAATGCTGTACTCAATCTGGGCTCTATGAATAAAGTCAGTGCGAACACGCAAGTATAAACAGTGTCCTATATTTTGAGCTGAAGGCGGAAATGCAAACCTCACAGTAATGCAATATCACGGCATAATGAGACTTATGATTATCATAATCATACTGTTATGTGGTAAACACAGCGAGCGCAGCATCTGCATGCGGCCCAGATGGGTGTTCACAGATTCATGTGCGCATTCGTTCGTTTGACTCGTTTTGCTTTTGAAAATTTTATGGCTCGAAGTTGCTCTTCTATTGTTTCTCAGTTACAAACCAACTCTGTTTCGCCTAAAATTCCTGAGGAGAAATAAAAATAGAAGCACCACAAACCATTGTTGTTCTCAGTTATGTATCTCATTTAACCCTTTAAAGCCTACTGTATCATATGAGTCTGAATATTTTAGATTATATATTAATATAAAGCTTTTATATATAAATCTAAAATATTTTTCCTTAATATATACATACATGTGTGTGTATTTATATATACTAGGGCTGTCAAATGATTAAATCGCGATTAATCGTGTACAAAATAAAAGTCTGAGTTTGCCTAATATATGTGTGTGTACTGTGTGTAATTATTATGTATATATAAATACAAACACATTCATGAATATATTTAAGAAATACTTACAAGTATATGCATTTTTTAATCATTTTTATATTACATTTTAAATATATATATATATATATATATATATATATATATATATATAAAAAACTAGTTCCCCTTTAAAAAAAAGTCAACTTAAAATAATTTGTTACTCAGCTCCCTTAAAATTTTAAGTTCAGTCAACTCAAATAAGTTTAGTCAATTTGAAATGTAAAGTTGTACTAAGTGACAACCTAGATATTCGAGTTGATTACACTAAGAAAATAAACAAACTTTTATTTTGGATGTGATTAATTGCGATTAATCGTTTGACAGCCTGTTTTTACAGTGTAAATCATACTATATAAGTCATAAAAGCCTGATTTATCAAATATGATACTCAACAAAAAACACGTTTAGACTTTTTTATTTTGTCTAAGATTATTCTGATTATTATTTCATGTCAGACTGACATGTACAGGGTTAAGCAAGTTCATCTCAGATGTTTCTGGGGAAACAAATGAACACAAATGAGTCAGTAGTTGGCATGCTACTTATTAAGAAATGTTTGAAATTCATATTGAGATCTCTGACTCTAAATGAGACGCATGAAATTTCTGGAAACATCTAAGAAGTACGAGAAGTTCAATGTGGTCTAGGAGAGATAATTGTGATATTATTTTTCTGAAGTGTCCTTCAGTCTATGGGTGTGTGTGTGTCTGTCACATAGCAATTTAATGTTTTTCTTAGTAGACAAAGAAACTCAAACTAGCATTTAACAGTATGAGTTCCAGTATGGACAAAAATAAGTGTGTCTGAGAGAGACAGAGACATAATTAGAAAAGAAATAACTAACATTATCACCAAAGTGCACACTTCCACATTTTATACCGCAGTTGGATCAAAGAAACAGATGAATTATTACGTGCATATGAATGTAAAGTTTACCTGCGCACAGATACGGGTGTGTTTGCACGTAGGCCTATGTGTGTGTTTGTACTTAACATGCTCAAATTTGCTTTCACTTAAGCGTGAGAGAGGATCATAGGATAACTTGTATGCTGTGAAATTCCATATGTTAAACACATAGAGTATACATTTTATGAAAAAAGGGGTCTTTGCATGTGCATTGACAAGTCTATGGAAGTTTTTGCACCGTTACTCAGCAAGGATGCATTAAATTGATCTAAAGACATTTATAATGTTAGTTTATGTTGCAAACAAATGCTGTTCTTTTGAACTCTGTAATCCTGAAAAAACATGGTTTTCACAAAAATATGAAGCAGCACAACTATTTTTCCACATTGATATTAATAACGGATGTTTCTTGAGCAGCAAATCAGCATATTAGAATGATTTTTGAAGGATCATGTAACACTGAAGACTGGAGTAATGATGCTGAAAATTCAGCTTTGCATCACAGGAATATATTACATTTTACAATATATTACAATGGACAACAGTTATTTTAAATTGCAATAATTTTTCACAATTTTACTGTTTTTACTGCATTTTTAATCAAATAAATGCAGCCTTGGTGAGCAGAAGAGACTTCTTTCAAAAACAAAAAAATCTCCCCGACCCCAAGCTTTTAAACGCTAGTGTGCATGCTGAAATTGAAAGGGATATAAATACTCTGCCAGAATATGCACTCAGAATAAAATCAATTAGATACACAGACCAATGTCCATCCAAACTCTGGACGTCATTGTTGCTGAATTACAGACTTCATGTTTGATCTAAACTGGATGTTTTAAAGCCCAGCTTAAGGGCCAGATCAGATAGACGTTCTCCACTATAAACTCCTTGTTTTGGGTCACACATAACAGCTTTTTAAGTGCTCAGGCACCAGATAATAAAACGTTTAACGCTGTATGCAGGAAAGATGAGAGAACGGTCGGACCGGAATGAGCGCAGTCTCTCATTTAGAGATCTTCACATGCTTTAAACGTCTATATGTTCATTTACTAGATCCTGTAAAAACGGCCACAGTGAGGCATGCTGGGAAGCGTGACGCGCAAGAGGCGGAGCTTCGTGAAGTCCAGTCACGCTAATCACAAGCACAAACACACAATAAAGAAACAACGTGCACACAACAGCAAATGCATGCTTTTGAAGGACAGTAATATCGTAGAATGTGCATTCAATGCATTCATGCATTCAAGTCCTCCTGGGAATTTCATATTTACAAGTTGGGAAACTGATCAGATGTGATCAAATAACTTGGTCAGGGCAAGATGACGATATACCTTTTCTGCATAAAAATGAAAGGTTTTTAACTATACTATAAAACGATGACTAAAAATGGTGTGTTTTTGCTTTTTATTCAGTTTATGAAAATGAATCGATAAATATTAATTTCATACTATGGTATTTTGTACATGGGTCAAAAACGTTAAGATGTCCATCAAAAGAAATTGACAAGTGATTTTATGTCCATAGAAAGCACATTAAATGTAAGTAAAGTGTCTATTTTTAAGGTTTCAAATAAGTTTTTGGAGACTAAAATGTCAAAATTTGGTTGAAATAATGTTACATTGTCATTCAGTGTAACACAATATTTCTGCAAAAATTCATATTAAAATATATAAAAGAATAAGGGAGCGAATTCAATTTTTTTGTGTTTTAAATGATTAAAAAAATCTTACTGCCAAATGGGCAAAACCTAGGATAGTGGCAAATTTTACAAATGTAGAATTACAACTAATTAGTATTTGGGGTGAAAGTAATTCATCTTTTAATATGTCATAAATTGATTTTTTGTAAATATGCCTGACAAGATTGTTACACTGAATAACATTTTAGTGGGTATCTTCTGTAAAGTAGGGGAAAATGTATGATATTTATTTTTGGCTCAGAAAAACAAAAACAAAAATGCAATTAAATTAAACAGAAAACATTTAATTTTTTTTTTTTTGTTTTGAAAAACAACAATTTAAAGCAGTATTACACTTATTGTTTTTTAACCGTTTTTTGTCTTTGACCCACATGCAGTCAGTGTTATCATAGTTAACTAAAACCACAAAAAAAAGGTTGTTTGAAATAAAATAAATGTATAATTGAAATGATATATATACATATATATATATATATATATATATATATATATATATATATATATATATATATATATATATATATATATATATATATGTATGTATTATTAAAATATATATATATTTTTAAATATATTTATTACTAAAAAGTGTATAGACACACAAAAAAAAAAAATCTAACAAAAGTGACAAAAATAGAAAATATGACTAACCGTTTAAGTAAAATTAAAATGGAAAATATAAAAATAATAATTCTAAATATTTATAACAACTGTAATAGTATCTCAGTGATACTAAAACAACATTGCAAGCAACTTAAAAAATCATTAATTTCAACAATTAATTTTAAACTCTAAGCTTAAAGGAAATTCCAAAATTTCCCATTAATTACAACTTTCTGGGTGACTTTCATATTCGTTCAACTCCTAATGCTCTTCCTAATGACCTGAATGCACCTTCTACATTTGCCAAAATGTGCAGTATACAAATAGTACGATTACACTGCATTGGGTACTGTATCCCACAACACAATGCACTACACGTTACCTTCCTTTTCCAGTTTGATGACTGAATTGGACATACTCTCATCTGTCATTTTTCTCTCTACACATTATTTGATTGGACTGCCATAAGTTTTGCCATAAGACATTTTACACTAGGCTGGAATTTATATGCAAAACAAGTGATTATTTATTCATGAGATCATAATTAAATGCCACTTGCTGATTGCAATCATGTGACAATACTGCAGCATACTTGCGTTTGAAACACAGTGTAGTATGCAGCACTTTCTAACTCAGTAATGCCGCTTTACTAATTTCTACAGCAGGTTTCTGTTCATGGATGGAAGTATTCAAGAGGCATTTTTGAATATTCATAAACACACAGCAAACATTTTCTCTGCAAATAGGAAAATATCTAGCAGTAATCCAGTGTAAATTTAAATGATTGGCAAATGCAACTGCACGATGGGCCACTAGGGGGATTCATCCCATATTAATTAATAATAACATACTTTTTATCTCTCTCTGTCTTACCGAATCTCTCTCCTTTCTCCACACTCTTTCTGACGGCTTCTTCAGTCATTCTCTCCCTTTTCCTAGATTCCTGTGATGCCGGCAGTGTGAGACTTCATTCAGCTCTTTTCATACAGACCGAACAAATATTTGCTTTCGTCATTATGACCCTAAATCACCATAATCTTGCTTCTGTCCCACTCTGCAACACAGAAACACAGACACTTTATAAAATGAGTGCAGCATAAGAGGACATTGTCAAGACAAGGTCCACTTTAGAGGCCATTACTGCATTTTATAATGATCAGAATTATACTGTAAAATTAATTCAATGTACTATTCATACCTGACACAACTTTTATAAAAGTCAAAAAGTGCAAATATGGGTCAATGGCATGATGGTAAGACTTTAAAAATCTGATTCATGCATACAATAACCTAAATAAACCTCTTGTTTGCAAAGTCATATTCGTTAAAAAAAAAAAAAAATACTTAGATTTTATTTATTTGGTAAATGTCACAGAAACATTTCCAGGTCACATTCAAAATAAAATAAAATAAAATAAAACCATTGAGATTTATCTGCTTTGTTATTAATTTTAATTTAAAAAAAAAAAAATCCTAAAATATATATTTTTTAATCTGAATGCATTTTTTTTCCCATTACAATTTTACAATATTTCTATGCTGCCTACTTAAACACAAATGTTGCGTTTCTGCAAAAAAATATTTTAAATTATATTTTTTTAAAACAAATGACACTTTTCTTTCTAATCATCTAGGCAATGCTTATTTTAATATAAATACAAATATAAATATGGTAAATTGGTGACAGTAGGAGTGTTACATGCCAATTCTGGTGTGTGTGTGTGTCTGTGTGTGTTTGTGCACAACATTCTTGCCAGTTCTCCTCATCTGTCTTGTGGCAGCAGGAAATTAGTAGATTTCCCTTTAAACCATGTGATTTACGGCACTCTACATTCTATACATGTGCACACACTCACACACTCTCACACACACACATACACATCTATAATCACCTATCTAACCTTACAGCACTTCATTTCATTAATAAATGAGTGACAGAGAGAAGGGATGGACTAATATATCCATCACACACACGCTCCTGCCTCGGGGGATGAAGGAATAAACATTTCATTTCCCCTGGCCAGCATACAGGACGTTTTATATGATGTAAGAAAGAGTGAGTGTATCCAAGGTGGGGTTGGACAGAGATTAGGTGATTATACCGTTGGCACACTAGCGAGCTGTTTCATTGGCTCTTACGTAAGAGGCGCAGAAGTCTTGTATTCTTTTCAATAAAACTCCATCGGTGTGACTACTGACATTCAGTATCGCTAATGCAATATACATCTATATTGTAGCTTAAATAAAGCAATTATATAATATTGCATATAAAACTGAACGAAAATGGTAATTTGCTGAAAATGTACTCACTCTCAGGCCGTCCAAGATGTAAAAGACTTTGTTTCTTCATCAGATTTGGAGAAATGTAGCATTGCATCACTTGCTCACCAATGCATCCTCTGTAGTGAATGGGTGCCGTCAGAATAAGAGTCCAAACAGCCGATAAAAACATCACAATAATCCACACCAATCCATTATGATCTTGTTTTTTTTTAAATTCCATCAATGTATGGTTTGTTAGGATAGGACAACATTTGGCTGACATACAACTATTTGAAAATCTGCAATCTAAAGGGTGCAAAAAAAAAAAAAAAAAAAAAATTGAGAAATTCACCTTTGTTGTCCAAATGAAGTTCTTAGCAATGCATATTGCTAATCAGAAATTAAGTTTTGAAATATTTATGGTAGGAAATGTTCAAAATATCGTAATGGAACATGAGCTTTACTTAATATTTTTGGCATGAAAGAAAAATCGATCATTTTGACCCATTCAGTGTATTTTTGGCTATTGCTACAAATATACCTGTGCTACTTAAGACTGGTTTTGTGGTCCAGGGTCACAAATATGCACAGATCAAGCACTGTTTACAAGTGAAACAGTCCAAAACAGAACTAAAGAAATTGGTGGATTTAAATGTGAGAGATAACAGTAAATGGACTTACTGTGGATTATGTTTGTCAAAATCAATGTCTTGATGGATTTGTTTCTTACAAACATGGAGGTTTTCACTTCACGAGACATTAACTGATAGACTGGAGTGGTGTGGATTACTTGTGGATTATTGTGATGTTTTTATCAGCTGTTTTGACTCTCATTCTGACGGCATCCATTCACTGTAGAAGATCCATTGGTGAGCAAGTGATGCTACATTCCTCCAAATCTGTCATGAAGAAACAAACTCGTCTACATCTTGAATGACCTTATCTGTGAAGAATACTACATTCAGGGCTGCCTTAGAATTTAGGTATCTTTGAAAGCATCAAAATGCTTAGGATAATTACCTCTAAAAGCTGGATTTAAGGGCCCACTGCAGAGCGGCGCAAGGGGGCCCTTGCACAGAGGAAGCTTTGGCTCCATTTCCAGGCCAAACACTGAAGTCATCATCTGCTCTCATTAATAAGGTTTCTGCTCTGCGGTTTAATACTAGCAATAAAATACATGTTGGTTTCAGGCATTTTTACAAATCAGCGACACTGGCAAGTTAGCCTTGTGTTCCTGTTCCTAGAAATTTCTATAGAGCTGGCACTTTCTTGCAGGGTACACCAAACAGGGCCAAAAATGTGTTTTTAGCAAAACATTTTCTAGCCAAAAATGAATGAATTAATAAATAAGTTGATAACTTCTTAAAAATAAGGTTTTGGCAACTATTTTTGTGAAAAACCTTAGCAAAAAAAGTAATTATAATAGGGCTGTTTAATAAAAGCTAGATGGATTAAAGTGCCCCTATTATGCGTTTTCAAATATGTCCTTTCATGCAGTGTGTCATGTAGCTGTATGTGAACATAAACTATCTGCAAAGTTGTGAAGCAGACAGTGCACGATCAAAAAAAAGAGTCGACTCACATTTGCCTAAACGAGACGTCAGGATTTCAAATCTTTTTCTGTTACGGCCACACGTCACGAAGTAACAGATTTGCATAATGTCCATCCACGTTCTACGTCGCGAACAACTTGCCCGCCCATACATTTCCATGTGGTTTAGGTCATATGGAAATTTACATGTGCATTATACGGAAAACGCTGTTTCCTACGCTGTGAGTTTTATATTCACTTCCAAAAGATGATGAATCTACAAAGATTGTATTTTCTGGTGATCGTTCAAAATACGTAGTTGTGTATGTTAGGTTGTGTAACAACCCTGCACATGTCTTGCTAACCGGCTAACTCACGCTTGTGTAGTTCTGTTGTTCAGCTGTGGACCCACTGTAGTCTGACAATTTGTGACTGATGCAGCTTGACTGTCTGTCTCATTAGCTGGAGCAATGATAAAGGATGGCGCACGAAGCGGCTTTCACACCGAATGCGGAAAGCGCTGTGCTATGAAACCCATTCGTTTCAATTGCTTCCGCCCAGCGAGGAAGGCTTGTTTCTGCCTCGACCAAAGCGGACATGCAGCAGAGCAAAGTTTAAATTAATTGTTCAAATGAACTTTTGTCGCTGTGCTCTGAAGGGCTGCACTGAACCCAGCGACCAGCGCAGCGCTTTCCGCGTTCGGTGTGAGGTGTACCCGGTTCGGTTATAAAAGCAAATTGCGAGCACTTTCCACGGTAGTCCGTGCTAACTTGTCGATCAGCCACTTCAGCCGTTTCATCGTCAGACTCTGGCTGGAATTGTTATGGTAAAATCCATGGCATCTTTTCTATGTATTGACAAGTGTCCAAGGCTGTCAGTCAGTTATGGCAATGGGCGTTTCGTTCTCCGACACGCCGTACGCAGTAGACCAATCATAAAGGACTGCGCCATCTGACCAATCACAGCAGTGAGGGCTCACGGAAAGGAGGGGTTTAGAGAGACTGATTCTTTGAACTGCTTCGCGCGAGTCGTTTAGGAATCATTTAGAAATGGGGTAAATTTAAATCTATTTTTGGAGAAAACTGGAGTGTTTTTTGACCTTGCATACATGTAAACCTGTTTTGGGAGTCTATTAAAACAATATTATCAACCTTTAAAATGGCATAATAGGGGCACTTTAACATTTGAAAAAGAATACATTATAATATTTATTATATTTATTATTATATAATTTTATTTATTTACACCTTGCAAAGTGTGCAAAATGCTAATTAATTTTACCAAAATAAGAGAGATTGTACAAAATGCATGTTTTTTTTTTTTTTTATTTAGTACTGACCTGAATAAGATATTTAACATAAAAGATGTTTACATATAGTCCACAATGGAAAATAATAGTTGAATTTATAAAAACAACCATGTTCAAAAGTTTACATACACTTGATTTTTATTACTGTGTTGTTACCTGAATGATCCACAGCTGTGTTTTTTTGTTTAGCGACAGTTGTTTATGAGTCCCGTGTTTGTCCTGAACAGTTAAACTGCCTGCTGTTTTTCAGAAAAATCTTTCAGGTCCCACAAATTCTTTGGTTTTCCAGCATTTTTGTGTATTTGAACCCTTTCCAACAATGACTGTATGATTTTGAGATCCATCTTTCCCACTGAGGACAACGGAGCGACTCATATGCAACTATTACAGATGGTCCAAATGCTCACTGATGCTCCAGATGAGAACACGATTCATTAAGAGCTGGGGGTGAAAACTTTTTGAATTTGAAGATCAGGGTAAATTTAACTTATTTTGTCTTCTGGGAAACATGTATCTTCTTGTAGCTTCTGAAGGGCAGTATTAAATGAAAAAAAAAAATGCTATTTAGGCAAAATAAGAAAAATTTACACATCTTTATTCTGTTCAAAAGTTTTCACCCCCGGTTCTTAATGCATCGTGTTTCCTTCTGGAGCATCAGTGAGTGTTTGAACCTTCTGTAATAGTTGCATATGAGTCTATCAGTTGCCCTTAGTGTGAAAAGATGGATCTCAAAATCATACAGTCATTGTTGGAAAGGGTTTAAAAACACAAAACACAAAAATGCTGAAAAACCAAAAAATTTGTGGGACCTGAAAGACTTTTCTGAAGAACAGCAGGCAGTTTAGGACAAACAAGAGACTCGTGAACATGATCAATGGATCATTCAGTATTAAGAATCAATTGTATGCAAACATTTTTATAATTTCGACTTTTATGTGAAATATCTTATTAAGGTCAGTGCTAAATAAAAAAATAACATGCATTTTGTATGATCCCTCTTATTCAGGTAAAACAATTAACATTTTGCAGATTATGCAATATGCATGTAAACTTTTGACCTCAACTGTATATATATATATATATATATATATATATATATATATGTATATGTGTGTGTGTGTGTGTGTGTGTGTGTGTATGAAGAGTTCAGATGCAAAAGCCTCTAAGTCCATCTGACGTATTTCTTTAAAATTAGCATTTCTTTCTGGCTACTTTGTATAGGTTTCTATGTAAATACTGGTACTTCTGATTGGGCTGAGGCTGGAATTTAGCAAGTTTGAAGTGAAAGTATTTGATGGATGTATAATATGAACTGAACTCTTCATATATACACATAGTTGAGGTCAAAAATTGTTTTACCAAAATAAGAGGATATATTATATATATATACATATATATATATATATATATATATATATATATTTATTTATTTATTTTATTTTTTTTTTTTTTTTTGGTCAAATTGGACAGCCTAACACACAAGCATAGCAAACTTGTTTTTTTGTTTTTAATCATTTTAAGTCACAATCACAATTTTTATCAGATTAACTGCAATTCAAATTTGAAAAATGTTTGAATTTGACATTCAAATTCGAACAAATTCGAATTGCACATTGTGATTATTCTAATCCAAAAAATGTAGTTAAAAAAAGTTAATTATTTAGTCACATGAATTTATTTCTAGAAAATTATTCAATTATATTATTATTATTATATTATTATATTATTCTGTCAAAGTTTGTGCACTTCTTACAAAAAAAAAAAATAATTTGTGCATCTTGTTTTTTAACTATGCATATTTAAATTGTATCATGTACAGTACTAATTGTAACAGATGTAACTGTAACGCTGTATACAGAGTGCCATAAGAGGCTGTTTGACAGATCCATAGCAGACTACACTGTGAGACTAGACCGAGTCCTGGAGCTGCAGTGCAGCAGTGCAGGAAGGAGGTGCAGATTTCGCATGCTGAATTAAAAGGAGGCCTTTAGGTTGGTCAGACCTCTCAGTCTGTCCGCTGGCATTAGACTAGCACAGCTGGCCAGTATGCAGCTAACAGGAATGTTTACCCATTCCATACATTTACACAGGAAATGAAGTACCTAAGGCCTTCGTACCCAGCAGCACTCGTTCACTTACAAACACATACATGGCAGCATTACGTGCTCTGCTTGTATGCAGCTCGTGTTTTCCTGAGGTCTGGCAAAATGTTTCATGCCATCCTCCTTCGTTTTGGGCAAAACCAGGCACGACTGGATACACAGAAGGCATGCAAATATTATATTTGTGTACCGTATTAAAATACAGCCAAACTTGTAAACAAAAAAATATCTATTTTGTCTATGCGTTTGCTTAAAGCTGTATTTAGTGTGTGTGTGTGGAACGGCAGTCACGGCCCATATTTGGATTATGAAAAAAGGTGTTTCAGACTGAGATGCTTAGCCTGTGTAATTATCATAGCTTGTGTTTATGTGTGTATGTTTAAGATAGTTATACTTTGGGGATAATTCTGCTGAAAAATGTCCCCGGAAGGTCGCCAAATATAACCTCCTTTTAGGAAAATGGTTAAAATAAAACCTAAATAAAACTAGCTTTTACATTTTATGAAGAAGAATGTGATTGGTACTTAACTGTGCACAACTCAATGCCAGGGTGTTGTGGCCGATCACTGGGGCGCTGTAAAGAAGCTGTAAACAAGCCAACATTCATGTATGCGTTTTTGTAGCACAAACAGTTACTAATTACATGCCGAGGTTTAAGAACACGCATAACGGTGATGCTTGGATAAAAAAATAAATAAAATAAAATAAGCTGTCAATTTATATTAATTTAGTGTGATTATTATTTTAAAAATATAACAAAAATGCATGTAATTATGCAAATTACACAATAAAGCATTGTTCTGAATATAATATAATTTAGTTGTTAAGAGTTTGCTGGGATATTTTGAACAATAAACAAGACAACATTCATGTCTGAATTTTTGTAGCACAAAAAAATACTAATTTCACACTAAGGTTTAAAAATATAATAGTGATGTTTGAATAAAATAAAATAAAATACAAAAAATAAAATAAAAGTTAATTTAGTGTGATTATTTATTTAAAAATGTAAAATATAAAAATGATTGGAATTATGCAAATTACACAATAAAGCTTTGTTCTGAATATAATATAATTTAATTGTAAAGAGTTTGCTGGGATATTTTGAATGATAAACAAAACAACATCCACGTCTGAATTTTTGTAGCACAAAAAGTTAAAATAAAATAAAATAAAATAAAAAGCTGTCAATTTGTTTATTTACTGTGATTAATTATTTAAAAACCAAACTATAACCAAATTGTAAAGATGTACATAATAGTAATTATTAGCTGAAATTAAATGAATTAATGAATAAATAAATAAATAAAGCTGTTGATTTAGGTTAATTTAGTGTGAATAATTCTTCAAAAATACAAAAAAAAAAAAAAAATGAAATTAATCAGCATGCAAATTAAATAATAAAGCACTGTCCTGAATATAAATAAACTGTAAAAGGCTGCTAGGATGTTTTGAATGGTAAACAAGGCAAGCAAGGCAACATTCATTTTTTTGTATTTTTTATTTTAATTTTTTTTTGGAACACATAGTTGCTAGTTGCACACTAAGTTTAAGAGCAAAATAATAGTGATTAATAAAATAAAATAAAATAAAATAAAATAAAATAAAAAACTCTTATTCTGAAAACGGAAAATGTCATTTTTGAGTTAAGGTTAGTCTATAACCTTATAATTAGTTTTAACAAACAAAAGCAACAGACGACAACAGAAACAGCAGAAGTCTGTGTTATGTTCTTAATTTAAAAGCGAGCTATTTATGTGTGTAGGCAGTTTTGACTGGCTCATCCTCACTTCTTACACCACTCCTTATTTCTACATCTCTTTATTTCCTCTGCTCTCTCTCTCTCTGTCTCTGTTTAATGTCATTCTGCATGTTCTTGTTCTATTCTAAACATCTTCTTTTAGGATGTCAGACATCCCGTGATTGTCTCTCGCTGTCTCCAGTGCTGTTACTGCTGTGTGATTGTGGCTGCTGTAGTCTGTAAAAAGCAACAGCAAACCATTAGCTGTGCCTCAGAAATCTCTTAAGTACAGACTGAGATGGGCAGACAGAGAAAGAGAGACAGACAGGAATGAGCTGGGTGGGGGGTGAAGACAGAGAGAAAGTCAACCTCATATACATTTAAGAGCCTGCACTCCTCCTTTGGTTGTTTGTCATAAAAAAGGAGCGATTGTCATTCACACAGTGGAATGTGAATGAGGCAAACACACACACACACACACACACACACTCTCTCTCTCTCTCTCTCTCTCTCTCTCTCTCTCTCTCTCTCTCTCGTCACATAAAAGATAATGATGGAGTCTGACCTTTAGCAATACATGCTGAACAAATTCTACTTTCTCACACACACATGCATGCTGAAATGTTTTTAAAAAGTGCTTATTTTATCAAATAAAATAAGCTGTCAATTTATGTTAATTTAGTGTGATTATTTTAAAAAATAAACAACTGCAAATTGCACAATATAGCATTGTTTTGAATATAATTAAATTGTTAGAAAAGAGTTTGCTGGGAGATTCTGAATGATAAAGGCAACATTCATGTCTAAACTAAGGTTTAAGAACATAATCATAATAGTGATGTTAATCATAATAGTGATGTTTGAATAAAATAAAAAAAAATAAAATAAAATAAGAAATAATAATAAAAAGAAAAAACAAGTAAAAAAAATGTAAAAAATAAATAAGTAAAAGATTTCAGTAAATAATAAATACAAAATAAGATCCTGCACACTAAAACTTGCATTAACACAAAATTTATTTTAAGCAATGTTTCAATCAAGACCTTCCTCAAGCTTACTAAATAATAAATACATTATAATAATAAATTAAAAATTATTAATAATAATAAATACAAATTAAATATAATACTTAATACTTATTATAATACTTAAATAATAATTAAATATAATAATAAAAATACATAAAAATAATATAAATACTCCAAAAATAGTAAATAATAAATAAGTAAAAATCTGAGTTAATAATGGCACAATTTCCATTTTTGAGTGAAAAAAAAAAAAAAAAAGGAAAAATGCCTCTTTGCATCAGCAAAAAAAAAAAAAAAATATTTTAAGCTAATTTATGTTTCAGTCAGTTGACCTTCCTTAGGGTCACTAAATAATAGCAAAACTAAATAATACTGGTAAATAATGAGTTAATAAATAATAGGAAATAATAAATTGTAAAAATAAAACAACAAATGAAATAAATATTACAAAAAAATAGTAAACAAACATGTAAAAAAATCTGAGTAAATAATGGCACAATTTTCATTTTTGGGTGAACTTGCATCAACACAAAATTTATTTTAAGCAATGTTTCAGTCAGTCAACCTTCCTCAGGCTTACTTAATAATAGCAAAAATAAATATATAGTACTGGTAAATAATAAATTAATGAATAAATAATAGAAAATAATAAATTGTAAAAATAAAACAACAAATAAAATTTCAGAAAATTAGTGAATAAATTAAAAATCTGAGTAAATAAATGGCACAGTTTCCATTTTTTGGTGAACTTGCATTAACAAAATTTATTTTAAGCAATGTTTCAGTCAGTTGACCTTCCTCAGGCTTACTTAATAATAGCAAAAATAAATATATAGTACTGGTAAATAATAAATTAATGAATAAATAATAGAAAATAATAAATTGTAAAAATAAAACAACAAATAAAATTTCAGAAAATTAGTGAATAAATTAAAAATCTGAGTAAATAAATGGCACAGTTTCCATTTTTTGGTGAACTTGCATTAACAAAATTTATTTTAAGCAATGTTTCAGTCAGTTGACCTTCCTCGGACTTACTAAATAACGGCAAAAATAAATAAAAAAAAAAATACTGGTAAATAATGAATAAAAAATAGAAAATAATAAATTGTAAAAAATAAAAGAACAAATAAATATTAAAAAATAATAAATAAGTAAAAACCTGAGAAATAACAGCACAATTTCAATTTCTGGATGAACTGTTTCCTTTTTCAATCACGATTAGGCTAAATGCATACAAACTAATGTGAATTTGTTTCCTTAAAGGCACACTAATATTACAGAATCTGTGGTTGCATGGTTTTGAATGAATATGGTTTGGTTATGTAACTGAACACCGAGTCGTGATTGACACTTACATGAACTCTCTAATGATTAATACTGATGCTGTGTGTAATGCACAGTTTTCAGTGAGTTCAAAATGACTTCTGTGGCTGCTGCATGATGTTAATTGGTTACAGACATCTTTGATGTCATACAATCACATTAAAAATTGCAAACTCTCACTGCATTTTGACTAAATCTGTGCACCAGATTTGCAATTTTTCATCCACCACTGCCAAGTGCCAGTAATATGATTACAGCTAAACATGAAATGCTTTCTTTGCAGAAACTCTGCATTCCCAAACCATACAAATCAGTCATGTTAATCTATATTCTGTGATCATTTACTCAACTTCATGTTAATTTAATCCAACTTGCACGCTATATTCAAAGACATTCAGGCTGTTATTCACTAAAAATGTATATCAGCCTCCATTGCTCTCAAATCTCATTTGCACTTCTGCATAATCAAACCTGAGATGACATTTATTCATTTCCCAGTCACTTTTATCCAAATAGGCGACACTAAGGTCACTGTTCGATTCCCAGGTCATGCATGAAGTCATCAATAGTATACCTTCAATGCAATGTTTGTCGTTTTGGATAACAGCGACTGACAGATGCATACATGTAAATGCAAAAACTGCATATCAGTGAGTTAAAACTGTAAACATTTTGTCCCGTTTTTCCCACAAAGCTATCATATGACTTCAGAAGACTCGGGACAAAACACAGATGAATGAACTGCTTCTAAGGTGCATTTTTAGTGATATATTATTGATTAGACCCTTGTCATTATATGCTTTTGTTGAATGAAGCAGCATGAAAAGTCACTCATAGTGGTTTTGAACAACATGAGGGTGAAAAAATTATGACAGAATGATCATTTTTGGCTTAAGTATCCTAAATTATTGCTGAATGCACTTAGAAAATTAGCTGTAACAGTAACTACATTATTCATAACATAAATATATGATAATTGCACATGTAAATTTGTTCTAAATATTTAATTTTCTCATTGCTGTGTCAAACCTGTATGCGCCCTCCTCTCCTTTAATATTTCAACGTTCAGTCTCTCTCTCTCTCTCTCTCTCTCAGGTGAATGATGTCTCTGTGGTTTGCCACAGTTTGCCCACAGATCCACAATCTCTGAAATCTTCTGGCGCTGGGGGAAAAAAAAAATATGGGATGTTATGTCTGTGAGGATTCATTCAGTCTCAGTCAACACGATGACAGCTGTAATCAGTCGCTCTAACACACCTACACACCTTTCTTTCACGTTACAAGCACAAATAATCAAGTACAGACACTGTGTGAATGGGGAGAGTGGTTGCTGCCCCCTCTGGCCAAAATGTGTCACTGCAGTCTGAGAGTGTTTTATATGAGGGTTACTGAGTTCAGTACTGTGGTCATCACAGAATAATAAAAAAAAAAAAAAAATACAGTTTAGCCTTGTCAAACCCCATTTAAACACTCTTTATTCATCTGTCAAGTGATAGCATCAGATGTGTGGTAATAGTATGGTACTTTGATAAATATTATGGTACTGAATGATTATTGTATTCATTTATGGCAATTACAAGCAATTTCCTATCAAAGGAATTTACAAAAAAAAGCAAAGGTTATTATGATACATGTACAATAAATAAATAAATCCATAAATAAATAGTATTACCATAATACATGGCTCAAAAACTCATAATATTACTAGGGAACATATTTAAAAAAAAATCATGGTATTACAAAAAAGAAAAAAAACAAAACAAAACAAAACAAAAAACAACATGATTGGTACACACACACACAAAAAAAAACAAAAAAAAAAAGTATTTCTAAGTACCTTGGAAATACTGTGCGTTATATATATATACATATATATATATATATATATATACACACACACACACACACACACACATACAATTATTTATGCACCATTTATATACTACCATAGTTACTTTTTTATTTTTATATAATTTCTTATATTTTTATTACATGGCTCATGTAAAAAAAAAAAAAAAAGTATTATAAAAAAGCAAAAAATAAATAAATAAATTAATTAATTAATAATTAAAATATTATATATATATATATATATATATATATATATATATATATATATATATATATATATATATATATATATATATGAAAGAAAGAAAGAAAGAAAACATGATTATCATGGTACCAAAAAGCCATAGTATTAGCATGGTAAACAATAAAGAAATACATATACATTTTATATATATTATGCATGTGATGCATGTAAAAAAAATATTTATGTATTGTTTATATACTACCTTAGTATAGTTTTTTTTTTTTTTTTTTTTTTGTATGTTTTCATTTTATTTTAAGTTTAAATGAGTAATTTTCTGTGCTTTTGTTATTTTTATTTGTTATTTTTTAATAGTTTCTTATATTTTTATTACATGGCTCAAAACCTCATTCTATAGCAAAAAAAAAGTATTATAAAAAGGCAATATATTATATTATATTGTGTATAGATATATAGAGATACAGAGATATAGAGACAGAGTATATTTTCAGTTTCATTTAAATTTATTTATTTGTTTATTATTTACCATACTAATATGGCTTTTTGGACAAGTACCAGTTTTTAACAGATTTTAATTTTAGTTTTAGTAATTTTAGGTGCTTTTGCTATTTTTATTTTAATTTCTTATTTTTTATTATTATTTGTAACTTTTTAAAATTTCTGTTTCAGTTTTAGTAATTTTATTACTTCAGCTTATTTTATTTCAGTAAGTTGCTGTTTTTAATTGTAATATTTTTTATTTATATTTATGTTTTATATTTTATATTCTTTCATTGATGTTTTATTTCACTTATGTGCAAGTCAAAAAGCCATGGTAACAGGATGGTACTTTGTGGTACTTTACTTTTTTGTTAGTACATTACTGTATTTTTATCTGTGGTCTTTGGGCCAAACCATGTCAGGTGTTACTAGGAAAAATAAACTCCGCGAAATGAACTAGTCCTCCCACAAATCCACAAATACTGGATCAGCTTTCATATATTAAATCAAACCTCGAAAAATATCCCTCCTGTTACGCACTGGCAGCTGCTCTGAGAGACAAACCCGAGGAGCAGAGCTGGAGAGGAGGAGAAGGAGGGAGGGAGGCGTAATTGTAGGCTGTGAGATGTATATTTTGCTGGGTGCGCATGTAGTAATTATGTTTATATATACGCATGTCTCCTCTGTATTCCTGCTATATTACTGACCGCTCACTCCCGCCTCCAGATGACCATCGCTACGGAAACAACCACACGCTTCCCTTTAAAACCCTAATGACAGACTACAGCCACTGAGAGAGACCGAGAGAGAAAGAGAAAGAGAGAAAGAGAGAGAGAGAAAAAAAGCGCAGCACTCTTACAAAAAAAATACCACTGCATTACCATAGCTTTTTGGATGTGGTACTATGGTAATACCATGTTTTTGGACACTACTTTGATAGTAACAGCATAGAATTTTTCTTACACTCTCAGTATCAATTAAATGGCACGATATCACCATGTTTTTGGTCAAGGTGCCATGATAATCGTTCAGAATTACGGTATAGTCTATATCAAAGTACCATGATATTACCAGAGTATTCTTTGAAGTAACTTACGGTACCAATTAAGTGATTTACATTTGTACTGCACAAAGCACCATGATAATACTGAGGTATTCACTGAAGTGCCTTATAATACAGTCTAAACACTACCAGATTAGAGTTCTTCAGAACCTTTTTGATTCTAAAAAAGAATCTTTTTGTAAGGTTCCATAGAATCATGATTCAAATATGCTATATAGATCCAGAAAGACGTTAATATTAAGAAAAAAGAAGAAAAACTTTTGGTTACAATTTTAAAATTAAAATTTAAAAACATTTTAAGAAGGATATCAAACATTGTTGAGAGAGTTGTTGAATGACTGAGCTCTAATAATGAGGTGTTTTCAGATTTTTTGAAAGTTTGAGATTTAAAAAACAAAAAGGCGGGAATACAAAATTCTAAACTCTAACACAAAGAACCTTCGTCAGGATAACATGCGACTGTTATTACGTGTAAAGAACATAACTTGGAATATAAATATACTCAGGGCTGGAAATGGGGTGGTGGGGGCGCGGAGTGTGGGGAGTGAATTTCGAGGTTGGACGGCGTTTCAGTTCCAACCGGTTAGGTTTATTTAGAAATTAAAGTCACTTCTCTATTTTAACCATTCAAAAGACTACGAAACCAATCGCAGTTCTGCACAGAAAAGTTTAGCGCAATGTAGACTAAAAAACGTAGCAGAATATTTGTTTCACTGCGCAATACCGTCTTTTGCCATTATACAGGCAGATTGCAGCTAATAGAAATGCTTCTCTATCGGTGCGTGTCCTGCTCCTCACAGCACAGATCGTGAAAGCAGACTGCAGTTTTTGTAATTCATTATAACAAACAAATTGTACAGACAATGTAAATAATAAATTCAGTATGCAGAGTAGAGAGCTTCATTAATTAAAATGCAAGTTTGTGAGATCGCGATGAACTAAGACAAGTGACAGTTTTTAATGATTATAGCCTAAAGGGAGTTTGCAAAAGTGAAATTGAATTTATACAACAGTTTTATAAATTTTGGTTTTATACAAAAGTTAATATTAAGTGACTTACATTTTAGGAACACTTGTCTGATTGTGCTCTATTTCATCAACAAAAATAGTTCCACACACAGTCACAGCTGTTTCGTTTATGAATGAATCACCTACTGGCGGTTTTAGTTTCATTTTTAAAATATATATTGAGTCATTTAAATCATTTAATATTTCTATATTCAAAACTTTATATTAAATCTTATATTTTAATCTCATAACACTGTTATTATGAAATGCATTAATGCATTCTTCTGAATCTTGTCAAAAAATCTGTAAATGAAGAGTTCAGATGCAAAAGACGTATTTCTTTAAAATTAGCATTTCTTTCTGTGCTGTGCTGTGCAAAGGTGAGTTGTTGTTGTTGTGGATTTCATTTGACTAGTAACTTATTCTTTCTGACTGTATCATATTATTTAAATTTAATTTATTGTTTAATTCAAATTAAAAACAAACAAAAAAAATTATATATACAGTGGTCAACATTTGAAGTGGATCAAAACCTCTCATCAAAGTGGTCCTAAAACCAAAACAATACCCGTTCTTGTCTTAGGACAACTTTGATGAACTTTTTTGATCCACTTCAAATGTTGACTACTATATATATATTATACTACTATATATACACACTATACTACTATATATATAATTTTCCATTGTCACAAAAGATGACATACATTTGATAAAGTCAGAAAAATATCGCTTTATAATGGGAAGGTTAATTTCTGTCATTTTTATAATTAAATACAACCGAAAGGACATCTAAAATTAGCATTATTACAACCCCCCACCACCCAGGGAATTTTTGCCATTTTCACTACTGAATATACTTCAAACTGCACTATGGTATAAATCAAAATGTACTGTGGTAGGTAGCATTTTAAGGCATAATATGCTTTAAATATAGCCGAGATCTAAGGCGGCGTGGCATGTAGAATTGCTCTTTTCAGTAAACTCATTGAATGAAGCTTTTCATATGGATCTAAAGTGGGATCTATAGTCTTTCCTCTCTGTGACCCAACGCACATGAAAAACATGAGTGCGTTTCTTATTCTTAACACTCATTCACTTCATATATGTGTATATGTGTGTGTGGTTTACAGACGGGAAACTCCGCTGCAGCTCTTCGCAGAGAAAAGTGCCACTGTGCTCACTTACATAACAGTGTGTGCGCGCGTGTGTGTATTTGAAGACTCAATGTTTCTTTCCAAATGGAGACTACTGATGAATGCAAAAATAAGTGCTATGCATACATTTAATTGCTGGATGTAACAAACTTACAAAATGAACCAAACAAATCATCCACAGTTTCTGACCAACTGTACATATTCTGACTCACATTCACACATCAGTACGTCCATGTTTCAGTCTCAGTGTGTGTTTGCATGACATCTGATACGGTCATGATAATGGATTGACTGTGTTTTATCCTACATTGTAAAAAGTTTTCACCAGTTTCAACTTAAAAACTTAACATTTTAAGGCAGCTGCTGAACTTAAGTTAAATCAACTTAAAACTACAAGTCATTTTAACTCATTACAATAAAACGAGTTAAAATGATTTGTAAGTTGATTTAACTTGTGAGTTGAAATGGCTTGTAGTTTTAAGTTGATTTAACTTAAAATTTTAAGGCAGCTGCTAAACTTAAGTTTTTAAGTTGAAACTGGTCAAAACTTTTTACAGCGTAGAAACAAAACAACAGAAGAAGAGAAAACGGTTCACTGATCCATCAAAATTTCTTCTTTTCTAAAAATAGAATATGTGACCCTGGACCACAAACCCAGTCAATTTTTCGAAACTGAGATTTATACGTCATTTGAAAGCTGAACATATAAGCTTATGATTGATGTATGGTTTGTTATGATAGGAAAATATTTGGTCGAGATACAACTATTTGAAAATCTGGAATAGAAATAAATAAATATTGAGAAAATCGCCTTCAAAGTTGTCCAAATAAAGTTACGTTTTTATATATTTATGGTAGGAAGTTTACAAAATATCTTCATGGAACATGATCTTTACTTAAAGGAGAAGTCCACTTCCAGAAAAAAATTGAACAGATAATGTACTCACCTTGTGATGTACTCCTCATCCAAGATGTTCATGTCTTTCTTTCTTCAGTCGTAAAGAAATTATGTTTTTTGAAGAAAACATTTCAGGATTTTTCTCCAGATAATGGACTGCTATGGTGCCCCGATTTTGAACTTCCAAAATGCAGTTCAAATGCGGCTTAAAACAATCCTAAATGTGGTTGTAAATGATCCCAGCCGAGAAATAGAGGTCTTATCTAACGAAACAATCGGTTATTTTCCTAAAAAAAAAAAAAAAAAAAAAAAAAGAAAAAAAATACAATTTATATACTTCTTAATGTCAAATGCTCGTTTTGTCTTCCTCTTCCCGACCTCTGTTTTTTTTGTCTGGTTCATGACAGTTAGGGTATTTCGAAAAACCCCCATCTCATGTTCTCCCTCAACTTCAAAATCTATGTCGTTGTTTTACCTTTTTTTGTTTGATCTTCCTTGTATGTTTACTTTGCAAAGACTGGGCCGGTACTTCTGCAGTGATGTAGAATGATTTTGAAATGATTTTTGAGAGATTTTTGATGGGAGTTTTTTGACATACCCTAACTGTCATGAACCGGAACAAAAACAGTCCAGGCAGAGTAAGACAAGATGAGCGTTTGGCATTAAAAGTATATAAATTGTATTATTTTTATGAAAATAACCGATCGTTACGCTAGATAAGACCCTTCTTTCTCGTCTGGGATCGTTTACAACCACATTTGGGATCATTTGAAGGCACATTTAAACTGCATTTTGGAAGTTCAAACTCAGGGCACCATATCAGTCCATTATATGGAGAAAAATCCTGAAATGTTTTCCTCAAAAAACATAATTTCTTTACGCCTAAAGAAAGAAAGACATGAAGATCTTGGATGGGGGTGAGTACATTTATTGTTCTGGAAGTGGACTTCTCCGTTAATATCCTAATGATTTTTGGCATAAAAGAAAAATCGATAATTTTGATCCATACAATGTATTGTTGACTACTGCTACAAATATACCTGCGCTGCTTATGACTTTTGTGGTCCACAGTCATATGTGATTCATTTTAGCGAGTCAGCTGGATCCAGTGGTTTATTTCATAAAAATAGATTCACAGATGCATTGAATCACTCAACAGTGTTCTTAAAAGTTTTTATGCATCATTTACTTGTTCTTTTTTGTAGTGAAAATATATTGTAGCTTGTATTAATCTACTTTACCTACTATTTTCTGTCTTCTATATCAATTTTTAAAGAATTGGTTAAAAAATAGAGTCACAGATTCATTTGAATCACTCAGTAGTGCTCATAAAAGCACTTGAGCATCAATTTTGTTCTTTTTGTAGTAAAAATTGATAGTAGTTTGTATTGATCTACTTTATCCATATGATGCATTTATCTGTCCGAGATTTAAAAATGAAATGGAAACACACTTCTCTCTTTTCGTATGTTTACAAACCTTTCTAAAGAAACTCTACTTCAAAAAAAAACCACATAATACACACCTCTTACATATAAATATAGCATTTTAGCATTCTGGGTTGGATATGTACAGTAAGAGGTGTGTTGTTTTGTGTATTTTTGCAATACTGTTTTTTGAGATGAGAAAAGAGAAAAGTATGTGACCATTTCATTATATAGGCTACAATTATAGATATATAATGATTTATATGCATATTTAGTCATTTTCGGAAGATGACTGACAGCCTTGATATTCTCCTTGCTAACTCATTTTGTGTAAGAAATAACAACGTCGGTGTCAATAGCTTTGTGGTTAGCGCGCTGACATTTAGCGTTCTTGCGCTGCGGGCGTCCCGAGTTCGAATCCCTGCTCATGGACCTTTCCCGATCCCACCCCCTTCTCTCTCTCTCACTTTGCTTCCGGTCCAACTTCACTGTCCTATCTAAATAAAGGCATAAAAACACCAAAAAAAAAAAGAAACAACAACATGAAGGTAAATAATTGATAACAGAATTTGCATTTTGTATTCTATCACTTAAATATATTGAACATTTAATTTTAGCTCATTTGTGTCTTCGCATCTCCTTATTTGTCCTCATTTTGTGTGTTTTCTGCTAACACAAACAAACAGTCATGAAACTAAACCCATTTAGGATTGAAGAATAATTGCCTTTTAAACCGAATAAGCAGTCTTTTTCTCTTTGGCATACTGCAGGAAACACAAATCAAGCTAACATAACATGCCAAAACACAACACAAAAACACAGCCGGTCAAACATCGACAAATAAAACTGACCAGTGAGAGAAACACAAATAAAACAGGCCAATCGGAGAAGCGTAAATACAGATTCGCAGCAGTGACACAGTGCGCCTCAGTCTGTGAGCCCAAAATAACCGCCCAACCCAGAGCAAGAAACGAGTCCGCCCAAAAGAGACCGACAAACACACACACACACAAACACACATGCTGTTACAGGATCACAACGGCTGACTATGAGTCCACAGAGAGGAAAAGGAAGAGGAGAATCCAGTGTATAGGGTCCAAAGATGCTTTAACAGGACGTCTAACCAAAGCCTAAGATCTCAATATTTCCCATTAAATTTACATTAATTTTATAGTTCAATAATGTGAACTATATAAGTCAACAATGAACCATTATCACTAGAGTTCAAAAGTTTTTTAACATTTCTAAAAGAAGTCTCGTGCTCACCAAAGCTGCATTTATTTGATAAAAAAAAAAAACAGTAAAAACAGTAAAATTGTGAAATATTATTACAACTCAAAATGGCTTTTTTCTATTTGAGTATATTGTAAAATGTAATTTATTCCTGCGATGCAAAGCTGAATTTTCAGCATCATTACTCCAGTTTTCAGTGTCACGTGATCCTTCAGAAATCATTCTAATATGCTGATTTTGCTCTTTTTATTATTATTAAAATTCAAAACAGTTTGGCTTCTTCATATTTTTGTGAAAAGTGTGATAAATTTTATATAATTTGTTGAAAAAAAGTTCAAAAGAACAGCATTTGATTAAAAAATAAATCTTTTGTAACATTATAAATGTCTTTACCATCAGTTTTGATCAATTTAATGCATCCCTGCTTTATAACTTTAATTAAATATAACTGACAATGCCATCAAATCCACTCAGCAATAGCTATTGTCATAAAATGTTACTAGAACTGTTTGGTTTGTTTACTATTTTGAACTTTAGAAAACATAGTAAATTTTGCAATAAACACACTCTATTTAAAAAACAATCTGTTCAGACGAATCAACGAATACCCTAATCATGTCATTACGGTAATGACAGTATGGCCGTACATTAAATCACGCTACAGCTGTAATCCAAAAGAAATGAGACGTGAACAACGCCAACTATTTTAGTTCTATTACCATAATGTGTGAGTGCATGTGTGTGAAGGCACTGGGACTGTAATGTCTTTCAGAAAAGAAGGTGGGTCTTTGCCGTTTTATTTTTGCTCTTGGATTGAGGTTAAACTGGTGTGTATCTGTGTGTGTCTCAATGTGTGTGTGTGAGTAGGATCTCATTTTACCTCGGAGGAACAGGGAGGCTATTGATGACCTGCTCTCAAACACACACACACACTCTCTCAGAAGTGAAGGTCTATTTAGGCAGAACTCTGTGTGTGTGTTTATATGGGTGTGTATGTGTACTTTCTTCTGTTTCTAAAAAAAATGCTGTGACTTTGTCTCTAAGAGTGAAATTTTCATCATTTCCTTATTCCAATCACACACACAGTGAAACTTAAGCAGCTTACATAACACAGATAAATGTTTAAAAAAATTAAGATATTCTACAAGCATGTATGAGGACAGAATCTCAACTGAATCTGCTTTGATCATGGACATACAGACTCTTTGTAAAGGCTGAGAGTGATGTTCATCAGTAAAGCCATTGATTTCAGTCTCTTCCACAAACATGGTTGAGATGGTTTGACCCATGTGTGTGCAAACAAGAACATCCCACCCATAATTAAAGCCACAGTCAGGAGGTCACATGAAGATGCACAAATATGCTAAAAACGGCTTATACACTACCAGATTATTATTATTATTATTTTTTAGGTATTTTCTCTCCTGCATTTATTTGATTCAAAGTACAGCAAAGACAGTAAAATGAATTTTTTTTATTTTATTTTTTTTACTATTTAAAATAACTTTCTATTTAAATATATATTAAAATGTAATTTATTCCTGTGATTTCAAAGCTGAATTGATGATTGATGATGATTATTCAGAAATTATTCTAATATTCTGATTTGCTGCTCAAAAAACATTTATTATTATTATTATTACTATTATTATTATTATGTTACATTAAAACAGCTGAGCAGAATTTTTTCAGGTTTCTTTGAAGAATAGAAAGTTCAGAAAAACAGCCTTTATCTGAAATAGAAATCTTCTGTAACATTATAAATATCTTTATCATCACTTTTGATCAATTTAAATCATTCTTGATAAATAAAAGTATTAATTTCTATCATTTCTTTTCCAAAAAAATAAAAATAAAAAATCAATCATACTGACTCCACGCTATTTAATGGTATAGTGTATCATGTTACAAAAGCGTTTTATTTCAAATTAATGCTGATCTTTGGATTGTTACATTCATCAAAGAATCCTGAAAAAATGTACTCAACTGTTTTAAATATTGATAATAATAATAAATGTTTCTTGAAGAGCAAATCAGCATATTAAAATGATTTCTGAAGGATCATGTGACACTGAAGACTGGACTAATGATGCTGAAAAATCAGCTTTGATCACAGGAGTAAATTAATTGTAAAATATATTTAAATAGAAAACACATTTCAAATGGAAAAAAAAAACATTTCAAAATTGTACTGTTTTTGCTGTACTTTGGATCAAATAAATGCAGGTTTGGTGAGCAGAAGAGACTTATTTAAAAAACACTAAAAAATCTTTTGACTGGTAGTGTACACCACTGCTTAAAAGTACAAATGAATACGTTTATTCAGTAAGGATGCATTAAATTGATCAAAAGTGATAGTAAAAACTTTTATAATGTTACAGAAGATTTCTATTTCAAATAAATACTGTTCTTTTAACTTTTAAAGAATCCACAAAATTATTAAGCAGCATAACCGTTTTCAACATTGATAATAATAAAACACGTTTCTTGAGCAACATATCAGCATATTAGAATGATTTCTGAAGCACTGGGGACTGGAGCAATGGCTGCTGAAAATTCAGCTTTGCATCACAGGAATAAATTTTATTTTAAAATATATTCAAATAGAAAACAGAATTTTTAAATAGTAATAATATTTCATATTTTTTCTGTTTTTACTGGATTTTTAATCAAATAAATGCAGCCTTGGTGTGCGTAAGAGTCAGAAAAATAAAAAATGTATGTTAGTTTGTTAGTTTATAAATGATAGATAGATAGATAGATAGATAGATAGATAGATAGATAAGCATCCTAAGGCATTTTCTCCTGCTGCTGAAGCTCTACGGATGGGCACTTGTGCGGCTGCCATTAAATGGAGCTGCCAGTGTGGAATAATCCGAAATGATCCTGGCGTTATCCACTGGCACTCTGCCTGCATTCCCAATGACTAACAGGGATTACTGCTCAACTCCCGGCAATAGGCCGGCACACACCACACACGCTCACAGACTCTACAAACACTGATGTGAAGAGACATACAGATACAAACACCTTACAATTACACACTGCTAAGGAGGAAAATACATACTCACATTCACATGATAATGTTTAAGTAGATAAACTTTTGCTAGAGCCTTCACCAACACAAAATAACTGTGGTATTACTGTGAATGTACCAGATTATACTACTATGATGCTTTTTATGTAGGTATATTCATTTTTTCACATGGTTTATGGCAATGCCAGGGTTTCCTGGACATGAAATGGTATATAAATATGGAAATGAATCAGCTGGTAAGAGATAACGTTACTTGCTTAACACAAATGTTAATTAACAGTCTCAGATAATAATCAATTAGTGAAGATAAAGAAAAGACAACAAGCCCCAATGGCGTCATCTAGTGGCCCGTTGATGGACGTACAGAATATCTCCTCACAATCAAATCCCTAATTGGTGCAGGACATATCTGTGTTTATATTGAAAACACGTCTTTAATATACGCCATAATCACTTCACAGACGCAAATGAAGCAAACTAATTCAAACTGTGTAAATCTACGAACACATTTTGCACAATAATAAAAAAAACAGTGTGTTTATACGTTACCTGAACGCTCACCTGGAAACTGGCGAATGACTTCTCAAATATGCGATGTACTTCTCAAAACTTGATAATAAAATCATGAATTCGACGAAGGTGGTATTTTACTAAAGTTAGGTCCAAGTTGATTTACATGGCGTTAATTTACACGTCAAATTACGTGTTTACATGTCGTTACTCCTCCATTTTTGAATTTTCCTTACACTGGTGTGACAATATCCGTAGTTTCCGCCAAAATACCTGTTCCCATAGTTACGTAAATGTGAAATAAATAAATATTTAAATTTCAATTAACAATTAACGCTGAATAATAATAATATTATTATTATTGTAATAATAATAATAATAATAATAATAATAATAATAATAATAATTTATTAGGCTACATTTTTGTTTTTTCTTGATGACAGTTGAAAGTTGAAAACAAAAAACAAGTTACCACAGTTTAACAGTATTAACAATAACTATGTATTTTGGAAAACATTATGTTATCATGATAATTTTGTAAGGATTTATTTCTAGTTGTTTTTTTCTCTCTCTCTCTTCATTTTAGCTGGTTTTTAGCTGTTTTTTTAGTTATTTTTTCTTAAATCAAGTGGTTTTAGCTGTTTCTTTGTTAAATGAGCTGGTTTTAGCTGGTTTCCGCTAAGTGACCTGGTTTTAGCTTGATTTAACTGGTTTTAACTGTTTTTTTTTTTTTTTTTTTTTTTTTTTTTAAAGGAATCAGCTTGTTTAACGCTGTTTTTGCTAAATGAACTGGTTTTAGCTTGGTTTTTAACTGCTTTTTTGGTAAAACAGCTGTTTTTAGCTGGATTTAGCTTGTTTTACCTGGTTTTCGCTAAATGATTCACTACATTTTTTTCGTTTTTTAAATTAATGTTTTTTTTTTTGTTTTATTTTTTTGTTAAATCAACTGATTTTAGCTGGTTAATAGCTTTTGTTGCTAAATCAATTGGTGTTTTAGCTGTTTTTTTAGCTAGGCTTTTTCAAGCCAGTTTAGTTTTTCTACATGTTTTTTTTTTTTTTTTTTAATCTAGTTATTATTATTGTTATTGTTGCTGTTGTTGTTGTAGTTTATTACATTTGTATTTTAATTTATTTTCTTGATGACAGTGGTAGCAAAAAACAAGTTGCCACAGTTTAACACTATTAACAATAACTATATTTTAGCAAGTATTATGTTATTATAATAATTTTTATAAGGATTTATTTGTTTGTTCAGTTGACAGTTCTGCGCAAACGGATATGCAAATGTGTCTGCTCGCCCCTTTTCCCGCCCCTCGGTCACGTGACGCAAACATTTGAGCATGATGGCGGCGCCTATAGAGAGTCTGCTGAATGAAGTCTGTGAATCAGAAGATCCAATCGAGGAGCTCAAGAACCTCCGGACGGCCGTTTTAGCGACGCCGGTGAGCGGTTTGAGGCAGGCGGTGACTGGAGCCCGACTGGAGATCATATTCGGTCATTTAAACACAAATGACAAGTGAGTGATGATACTGCTGAGTCAAGAGACACAGTAAATACTACAGACTGCACACTGACAGTTACATAAATGAGCAGTTTGATTTACTTCATCCTTCAGTTTTCAAATAATATGTAATTTTATGCATTTAAGAGCTATTTAAAGTTTCGTATGACGTTTTTAACTTCTGTTAAACATATTCGAATAACAAACAGGCATTATCATTGAGCAGAACCATATTACATCCAACCAGAATACATTTTGCTTATATATAGTTATTTATTTTTGTAAAATGATTAATTTAGAGAGTTTTAAGTGATTCCATTTTTATTTTGAGAGCTAAAATAAAATTATGCCACAAAAAATTATTCCAAAATTGCCACAAATTGCTCTAAGAAACCTATGTTCTGTAAATAAGACATTGTACCTATGATTACAAAATATATACAAAATTTCAGCCTCTTTGTTGTGCATAAAACACCAGCTTAACAATGAGATATTAGCAAATATTCTTTGTGACTGAAGATATTTTTAGGTAATACTGTCCAGGAGATATATCACAACATGAAAAACAGGATTTTCCTGCTCTTTTAAAATAAGACATTGGTGTGTTATAGGGCTGTACACTTCAATCATAGATTTTGTTTTTGTGTGTGCATTAATAACGTGTAGGTTCAGAAGTTTTTGTTTTTTTTTAAAGTTGGATTTAAATTAGAGAAAGGTTGAAAAGTGACATGTAAAACTAAATTTGGACTGTTTCTGGTGCAGAGAGCAGATCGAGGTGTGTGTGGAAATCCTGAGTCGTGTCCTGCAGGCTTTAGAACCCATCCAGCTGGCTCAGAACTACAAGACAGCGCTTCAGAGTGGACTGAATCATCCAGACGACTCGGTCAAAGTGCTCACGCTCACACAGGTCAGTGCTGATGGTGCACAATAGAGTGCAACAGTCTCTGTCTACTGTTACGGTGAAGTGTACGGTGAAGTGGTTTTTTTTTTTTCATTCATTTTCACAAACTGTTTGAAGAGTTATAAGCCATCAACCAAACCAAACAGCTAAATTAATCACAATATTACAAACATTGATTTGCAGCAAAAAAGTATTTGAACATTGGACAAGACTGTGCTTAATGCATTTAATGAAGTCCATGAAGCACTGCAAATGACATAATAAAATTAAAATTGACTGAAAAATAAGAACGTAGTCTAAATATAAAAGAAGTGTAGGGAAACTGACTATACAATTGGGTGCTAAACAGCTCTTTTGGCACAATTTCCATGTTTTGATTTTCTAACTGGTGGATATTTCTCTGCAGAATCATCGGTAATGTAGTTTTAACAAGGAATTCTGATGCTGAAATCAATGATTTAATTTTTTTTTTAAATAATTCATGCTGATGGCTTCAACAAAAACATATAAGCTGGCAGTAGGTCTCTCAAATGATTGTTAAAAATCTGTTCTGTAAGAATTTTTACTTCCAGAACCCGACTGTTGCACTCTATACTGGTTTATGTCTTCAATCTTTAATATTGTGCATTTCCTCCACAGATCGGCCGTGTGGCTGCTCACGCTGATGGAGTGACCCAGATGCTGAACAATGCAGAGATTCTGCGTGACGTGATTCACTGCATCAGCGTCGAGCGCATCGCTGTGGCCAAAGAGGTACCGTGACCCACAGTGCCTTGCAACATCACTATTTTTCCTGCACGGACTGCATTAAAGTTTGTTTGTTTGCTCCTTTAATTTGGCTTTGTTGTTTTTTTGGTCAGGCGATAGCTGCCCTCAGTAAACTCAGCAACACAAAGGCGGGGCTTGATGCTCTGTTCCGCTCTGATTTGCTGAACAAGCTCAAGGATGTGATGCTTACAAGTGACATCATCAGATACAGAGTTTATGAGGTTTGTGATCATATACATATGGAGGGAATAAACTTTATGGAGTATTTAAGCTTAATCATGTCTGTTCTTCTCTGTGTGTGTGCAGTTGATAGTGGAGGTGTCCACTGTATCTCCAGTGTCTCTGGGTTACTGCGCCAACAGCGGTTTAATCTCACAGATGCTGGAGGAACTGACCGGAGATGATGTGTTAGTCAGGTAATCGTCATATCATAATATGACAAAACAGTATAAACACATCTATCCTTGCAGTGATAAACTTGCTTTCTTCTCTTCTCAGAGCAACTGCAATAGAAATGGTGACTAATCTGGCTCAGAGTGAACATGGCCGTCAGTATCTGGCACAACAAGGCATCATGGATAAAATCTCAAACATGATTATTGCCGCAGAATCCGACCCCTTCTCAAGCCTTTACCTGCCAGGTGAGTGTATGAATGCGATTCTCTGATTCAGACACACATGAAAAACCTGGAAATATCATGTTTCATTTGATTTCCAGGTCTGGAAATCTTAAAAAGCTAGGGAAAAGTCATGGAAATTGTTTAATATAAATTGTTTTTGTTCAGATTGCTGAAAATTTCATTTATTTATTTATTAAAAATAAATCTGTCTCCAGTGTATACGTTTATTTATAAATCCTTATTCAGCAATAATTTAAAATGTCATGGAAATTGAATATAAATATATAAATATGTTTGAATATAAAGTGTTTATCTTAAAATTGTAATTATTATTATTATTATATTTATTAAGTCCTTATCCTTATATTATTGGGAAAATCAAATTGTTACATTGCTGTGAATGTAAATATTCTTTTTCTTCTATGTTTTGTTATTATTATTATTATTATTATAGGACTGGTGAAGTTCTTTGGCAGTCTGGCGATCATGGACAGTCCTCAGCAGGTCTGTGAGAAGTACCCAGTGTTCCTTGAGGTTGTCTTCTCCATGGCGATGAACCTTGACCCCACACTGACTCCTGTTGCCCTGGATACGCTCGGAGTGCTTGGCAGTACCGTGGAGGGTAAACAGGTCCTGCAGAAAACAGGTAGCTTTGTGTTTGTGAACACATCTGCACAACAGGCCATTCAAAATGAGGGGTGTTTATGTTTCAGATCAGCTTTAAATGCGGTTCATAAAGCCTGTTAGTTCAGTAAAGTTACAGCATACAATAACAAGTGTAATTTGATTCATAAACAAATGACTCTTATGAATCATTTCAGTGAATCATTCAAAAAGACTGTAGATGCAAATCACTATACTTTCATGCGTGTTTAACTGAAGTTTTCAATTTATAATTTTACATTAATTTGTAATTTTTTTAATAGAATTTAATAATTTATATAATTGAACACTTTAAGAATAGTTTTTACACAATTTTTCAATTTCAAGTTTACTTGCTATCCAATTGCTATCCACAGAGCAGTTTTGGTTGTATTGATTATTTATATGTTAAACAAATAGCAAATGAACTGCGAAGTTATTAATTATTTCATATTAATTGTTTTTTAATTTATCAAGTTAATTTTCTGCACAATTTACAACATTATCTAAGAGAATTACTTTTATATGTAAGCATTAAAACTGAAATATTCCAAAATGAATCAAAATTTAATTAGTAATCCAGTAATCTTTGGATTTCAGTATATATTGTTTATATTTAAAATTGCTAAAAATGTTTCAATAATAATAATTAGAAAGGCTTTCTTTCATATGTAATCAAAAGGGACATTAAAACCAAAATATTCCCAAATGAATCGAATCAAATGAATAGCTAGTGAATCAGAATCTAACAGAAGTGAATCAACACACCCAGCCTTATTAGTAATGCTTGACTTTGTTTCTAAACTCTTTCTCACTCGGCCGTCTGTTACAGGTGAGAAGTTCACGTCTGTGCTGAAGAGATTGAGTAAAGTGGCCGCTGATGGAGCCACTGAACTCCGGGTCAGATGTTTGGAGGCTCTGGCTCAGCTGCTCACGTTACCTGTGAGTGTGTGTCGGTGTGTTTTCTCACAGGATTTGTGTTCAGATGAAGGTTTTTCTCTGAGATGTCTGTGGTTTGTGTAGGTGGAGCAGCAGACGGATGACCTGTTACTGTTGACCGAGTTGTGGTTTAACTGTCTGAGCTCTCAGCCCCTGCTGATGATCCGAAACATAAGCACACAGCCATTCCCAGAGCTCCACTGCAGCGCCCTACGAATATTCACTGTAAGAAAGTTTGTGTGGGTGTTTGTGTGTGTTTAACTTAATTCTGTGCAGGCCAATCAACGTCTGGCTTGAAGAAGTTCATGCCAGTTAAAAAATTTATCCAACAACAGGGTTTGTATAAGGTGTTTAAAGTGCTTGAAGTGCTTGAATTTGACTTTTCTGAAATTGAAGGCCTGGAAAACCCTTGAAAATAGCAATATTCCTGAAGAGGTACTTGAAAAGTGCTTCAATTATTGAAAGACTATGTGTCTATAAAATAAGTGTTTACATTTTTCAATAAGCACGTATCTTTTGATTCAAAATTAATGCTGCAGCCAGTCTGATGTTGATCTTATGTAGCCCCATCCCTTTTCAGCTTTGCTTTAAACATTACAATGCTTATGACCACTTTCTTAAACTCTAAACAATAAGTAAATCCACTTCACCAGCTATATTTCCTCTTTGACACAATGCCCTAATAGAGTAATACAATCAGATACAACAACAATTTCTCAACATAATTCCATCTAACATGTATTTTAAGATGCAGCTCATCTTAATGGAGTTAATGGAGTGCTTCACTAGTTACCAGTAAACCGATTACCTCACCTGAATATGTTTGTAGATTTGTGTTGGATGTTATGTTTAAAATGGATATTTTATTGGTAAACATAATACTTTTTTCTCTTATTTCAGTTAATGTCATAACACTAGCTAAGCTAGTAGTACTGCTGACAAACTGCTTGATTCAAACTCTTGACTTCGACGATTCAGTTCAAGCGATTCACGATCAAAAGAGCCATTAATTTTCGAATTTCGACATCGCTTGCAATGATTTTAAAAAGCACTTATAAGTGATGGCTGAAATGGAGCTTTTCGAAACTGCGAATCAGTTAAACCATCGCGTTGCAAAATGATTCACTGTTTAGAAGCACTCCAATCGGGTCTCATATCGCGAATCATTTGATCAAAATCGAGACTTCAGATCGCGAATCGTTTGATTTAGATTGGGAATTCAGATTGCGTATCGTGAATCATTTGATTCATATCGGTACTTCGAGCGCGTATCGCGAATCGTTTGATTTAGATCGGAACTTCCAAGTGGGTTCGCGAATCATTTCGCCAGTTGAATGCGATTTCGTGCTCCGATTCCTTATCTGAAACGTTGGTTCGCAAATCATTATTTAATTTTAGATGGAAACTTTGGAGTGCGGATCGCGAATCATTTGATTGAGATCAGGACTTCGAGCGCATAGCGCGAATCATTTGTTTCAGATCGGGGCCTCTGAGCGAGTTCGTGATTCTTTTGATTCAGATCGGAACTTTGGTGCGTATTGGCGAATCATATGATTCAAATCAGGACTTTAGAGTGGGTTTGCAAATCTTTGTAATCTTTTTTTCTCGCAGATCTAACTTTTCTCACATTTCTGAGTGTATATTTAATAATTATGACTTTTTTCTTGCAATTCAGAGTTTATATTTCACAATTCACTTTTTTTCTCATAATTACAACTTTTTATAACTTAGAACTTTTTGCAATTTTGAATTTACGTTTCAGTTCTCTTAACTTTCCCCCCACAATTCAGCCTTTTTTCCCTTACGATTTTGAATTTATCTCACTTTTTCTAACTTTATTCTTTACATTTCTGAATTTATAGCTCACAATTCACATTTTTCTCTCAATTCTTAACAAAAAAATTGTGCATTTTTCAGAATTGAGATTTTAAGAAAGTCACAATTAACTTCTTTTAATTTTATGAAGTAAATAAGCTTCCATAATTTTTAGCTCCTTCCCCGACTGCAAGTGGCAAATCTCACTGATCTGTTAAATAGAGCTGAAGTCTAAAACAACTTTGATGCTTTGTGTGTTGATGTGTTAATCTCTTTAAATGCATGTTTCATTTATTTTCTCTTCTTGTTTGTGTCCAGGCCATTGGCTGTCAGCCGTGGGCTCAGCAGCTGATGATGGACACTCCTGGATTCGTGGAGTGGGTGATGGATCGCTCAGTGGGGAAGGGAAAAGAGGCCAAAGATTGTAAATTTGAGCTGGTGGGGGCGCTGCTGAGCTCCTCCAGCGCTCAGGAGATCTTTGGAGCGCACAATTACTTAAAACTCAAGACCTACCTGAGGGAGGGACCCTATTACGTCAACGCCGTGTCTTCAGTCACCACTGAGGGAGCTGATTGAGATACACATTTCTACACATGCTTCAATAAGAGTTCCTTTTTTTCTACCATCAAAAGTTTGTTTTTCTGTCAAGTGTGGATAAATTGTGACCAAAAGCTCTTTAGACAGTTTAGCTCTTTACAGCACTTAAACACACGCAGAGCGCTTCAAATGTTTATACTTCCAGGTGTTGATGCACTATAATGAATTTGGTTCTGTTTGTATGTTGTGCCATTAAAAATACATTTGAGTGGTTTATTACTGATATATTTTGTTTTTATATACACATCCATTTTGTGCTTGCTATGGCCAACCAAGAGATATGCAGTTGAAAAACAACCATGCAATCCAAAAAGAGGGCGATACTGAGTTATTAATGAAGAGATAATACTAGCATGAGTTACACTGTTAAAAAATCCTCATCTACACATATGATCAAGTCTGACTTAAATAAATTAAAGGACATGAAGCTGTAGATTCAGGGTTGAGTTTTACTCCACAAACCTTGTTGCACACACATACACTCCTCATAGCCTCACAGAGGTAACAATATGTACAAAATAATGACATTAAAAATACAAGCAAAAACATATTCTTCCACACATCCATTAAATCATACAAACTCTCTAGAGGCACGTTGGTGATGTACAGTCAGGTGGCACTCGGGATGAAGGGAGAAAGACCAAACTGTTCCTTTTTTTTAGCAATTTTCAATGTTTTCTGAATGATTTGAGAATAGTAGAGGTGAATCTCAAGCTGGCTGAATGTTCATGAAGCCAAAATCCTGATGCATGTGGTCCAAATGCAGAGCGCATTTGATTGGCCAGTTAAAAACGAAGGCGTAAACTCAGTTACTCCTTCAACCACTCCTAAATTCTCAAATTGTTTTTGAGAGGAGACAAAAATTCAGCTGCCATTCACTTCAGTGGAAAAAAAATCTAACCAAATATCAGTATTACTGGACATGCTCTCAACATCTAGCTTTAAGACCCCTGCATCACACTGGTGAAATTTTGCATGCTGAAAAGCCATTGTTTATTGTCAATAGTGCAGCAATGCATTAAGTCATTTTCAAAACATGCCAAATCTGCGTGAACCAGTTGCGAAATGAGCAAAATCAAACCTTGTGAATTCATATTCAGGGTTCGTACAGATACTTCGAAATTAATTTCCAGGAATTTCAAAGACTTTTCAAGCACTACTTTTTTGATTTTCAAGGACTTAAATCAGAGATCTCACTTACTGAACAATGTCTTCTATTTCAAGTAAAAAAAAAAAACAAGAAATAGATAAAAATACACTAATAAACAATGGCTTTTACTTTAGTAAAACCACGGTTAATTTTCTTAAGGAACTTGTAAGGTATTAGTGTGTACTTTTTTCATTTGCACTGCCTTTATATTTTGATATTTTCTAGTGTTTAAAAAAAAAGAAAAGAAAAAAAGATTCGCGAAATCGCTTCGAAATCCTGATCTGAATCAAAATGATTCGCGATCCGCGCTCCGAAGTTCCGATCCAAATCAAATGATTCGCGATCCACGCTCTGAAGAACCATAATGTCGGATCAGGACTCGGCACGCTGAAAGCGAATCATTTGACTTAGATCGGAACTTCACGTATCGCGAATCATTTGATTTAGATCTGGACTTCAAATCGCATATCACAAATCATTTGATTTGAATATTTATTTCACGAAATGATTCACGTTTCAATCTAAATCAAATGATTCGCAATAGGCATTTTGAAAACCCCATCCGAATCAAATGATTCGCGATCCAATTGGAGCGCTTCAAACGAGTGAATCATTTTCCGAAGCAATGATTTAACTGATTTGCCTTTTTAAAAAGCTCAGGTTTTTTAATCGTTACAAGCTATGTCGAAATTCGCAAATGAATAGTGAAGTTGCTAGTAAATCGCTTGAAATGAATGATCGAGTCACATGTTTGAATCAATCGGAGCGGTTGCAGCGTAAATGACTCAATTGATTCGGTTTGTCTGTTCCTCTTTTCGCGTCTTCAGCCACGACTACTGGCTTAGCTCGATTGCTTTCTGATATTAACTGAAATTAGCGAAAAAGGCATGATGGTTTTTTGAATTGTGTGGATTTTGCATCAAAAGATATGTGCTTATTGACAAAACTAAACACTTATTTCTTACATACATTGTCTTTCAATAATTCAGACACTTTTTTAAGTACCGCTTCAGGAACATTGCTATTTTCAAGGGTTTTCCAGGCCTTAAATTTCAAAAAGTCAAATTACTTAAAGCACTATAAGCACTTTGTACGAACCCTGCATACTGAAATGACTGATTCCTTCAGCTAAAATTCATCAAACAACGGTAAATGCGACCACAACTTTAATTTAAAGGGACAGTTCACCCAAAAATGAAAATTCTCTCACCTCTCATTCTTTACTCACCTTGTGTCATTCCAAACCTCTATGAGTTTCTTTCTTGTGTTGAACTCAAAAGAAGATATTTTGAAGAATGTTGGTAACCATACAACTGACGGTACCCACTGACTTCCACAGTATGGAAGTCAGTGGCTATCGTCAGCGTTGTTCAAAATATCTTCTTCTGTGCTCAGCATATAGCTGCAGTTGCATATAATGTTCTTCAACCAATTTCAGTGGCCAAAATATAGTAAATTTACTTTTTGTTTACATGTTCCAGTTCATGTTTCATGCATCTTTATACTATTAACAATATATCTGGGCTTTTTTCCCTGCCAAATTTCACAAATGTAAAAGGATAACTGACCCAAAAATGAACATCCAAACCTGTATGCCTTTCTTTTTTCTGCTGAACACAAAAGAAGATATTTTGAAGAATGTTTGGGTCGAAACAACACTAAACCCCATTGACTGTCACAGACAAAAAAACAAAGTCAAACAGGTTTGGAATGACATTAGTTTGAGTAAATAGTCACAGGATTGTTGATATGAGCATGTCAAGTAATGCATATTCATTAGCAATACTGAGCGAACCATTGTTTGGTTGACTAAACGTCAATACTTTGGATAGATCACGCGTTTTATCCTCCCGTCCGCTTTGTTTTTGTCCAGCCATTTCCCACAAGTAAAGATGGTCGTCACAGCATTGGCCGTGTTTGTAATCTCGATCCTGCTCAGGAGCCATCCGGGACTGAGTCCGGAGTTGTCGTGTTCCACGTGCATGCGGAGCATATCGCCCAGGTCCAGCAGTTCTAGGATAAACCGGTTCGTCTGGCCGCGCTCAAACAGGTTCTGGAACTTCTTGGTAAGCTGCCTCCGACCGGAGTCGCCGTTGGAGCCGAAGATGGTGATGAAGACGTTGGCGTCGGTGCCCGCGCCCTTCTCGTCGCCCGTGATAACGATGAGCTCGTATTTTACAGGTACGAGGCTTTGGGCCTTGCTGGTGAAGCTCTCGATGAACTTGGTGCATTCGAAGGTCTGGAACTCGTCCCGTTTTGAGGAGAGAGGGATGGCGGTGTCACAACGGAAGATGTACCTGAGTGAAATAGGACAGATTATGAATAGTACAGAACATGTATTTACTAGCCTCAGGAGTTCAGATCCTGAGGTTTAAACCATAATTTAACACTGGGTAGTTGCTGGTAGCCATTGACTTCCACTGTATTTTTTTCCATACTGTGGAACTCAATGGCTACCAAAAACGGTCTGGTATTCTTTAAAATATCTTCTTATGTGTTCAGCAAAAGAAAGATATGGAAGCCCATTTCTGCCACTAAATAAAAATACAAAAGGTAATTGTGACTTTTTATCTCGCAATTCTTTCTCAGAAACTTGCAAACAAAGTTACAATTCTAAGAAATAAAGTCAGAATTGTAAGATGCGAGTTTTTATATCAGAATTGTGATATAAACTCTGAATTCTGAGAAATTAAGTCAGAATTGCGTGATATAAACTTGCAAATGCAAGTTATAAAGTCAGAATTGCGATATAAACTCACAAATCTTGACTTTTTTCCTCAGAATGAGTTTTTAAGTGAGAATTGTGATATAAATTTAAATCTGAGAAATTAAGTCAGAATTGCATGATATAAACTCGCAATTGCAAGTTATAAAGTCAGAATCGCGAGATATAAACCCATAGATCTTGACCTCTTTCTAAGAATTGCTGGTTTCTAAGTCAGAATTGTGTGATACAAACTCAATTTTGAGAAATTAAGTCAGAATTGCGAGTTTTTAAGTCAGAATTGTGTGATATAAACTTAATTCTAAGAAATAAAGTCAGAATTGTGTGATATAAACTCAATTCTGAGAAATTAAGTCAGAATTGTATGATATAAACTCACAAATCTTGACTGTTTTTCTCAAAATCGTGAGTTTTTAAGTCAGGATTGTGTGATATAAACTCAATTTTATAGAAAGTACGTCAGAATTGCATGATATAAACACAATTGTGAGTTATAAAGTCAAAATTGCGAGATATAAACTCACAAATCTTGACTTCTTTCTAAGAATAGCTGGTTTTTAAGTCAGAATTATGTGATAAACTCAATTTGGAGAAGTTGCGAGTTTTTCAGTCGGGATTGTGAGATATAAACTTAATTCTGAGAAATTAAGTCAGAATTGTATGATATAAACACAAATCTTCACTTTTTCCTCAGAGTTTTTAATTCGGAATTGTGAGATATAAGCTCGCAAATCTTGCCTTTTTTTCTCAAAATTGCGTGATATAAACTCGCAATTGTGAGTTATAAATTAAGAATTGCGAGACATAAGCTTGCATTCTGGAAAGTAACGTCAGAATTGCAAGACTTTTTTCTCACAATTGCGAGTTCACATCTCTCGTTTGTGATTTTTTTTCTCAGAATTGCAAGTTAAGTCAGAATTATCAGATATAAACTTGCAATTCTGAGAACATATCAGTCTTTTTTCCCCTCAAAACTGGACCTCAAATTTTATTACTCAGAATTACAAGTTTATAGAAAAAAGTCTGTATTGTGTGAAAAAAAAAGTCAGAATTGCGAGATATAAATTTGCATTTGCAAGAAAAATGTCAGAATTGCAAGATAAACTCGCAATTGTGACTTCTTCCTCAGAGTGTCACTTTAAACTCACTTATTGCCCAGCTCCTTCTCCGTGACAACAACCTCCTCCACAAACCAGGAAGCTTCGACTTTGACTTTCTTGCCATCTTTAGGGATGTGTCCTAGACAGATACTAGCGATGTCTCCCAGCTCTTTGGAGGAGAACACAAAGCTGTCCGAAGAGCCTCTGAAATCACACGAGGCAGCATAACGCATGTTAACCAATGAAAAACGAATACCAACTGAGAAACAATTTAACACTTACCGTAAAAAACGCTTCTTTTTTGTCGAGTTCTCCATCACAAACTCTTTGGAACGTCCTTTCTTTCCTTCCAGAACGATCCAGGCGTTCTCTTTGGTTTCAGCATCATCTGTATCTGCAGTCGTGACCATGATCTCATATTCTGTATGAGACAAAAAACATGGTGTTATATCAAATCTAATATATTGAATTTCAAATGTACATAAGTAAATAATACAAATGTGACCCTGGACCACAAAACCAGTCATAGGGGTCAATTTTATGAAATTGAGATATATACATAATCTAAAAGATAAATAAATAAGCTTTCCATTGATATTTCGTTTGTTAGTATAGGACAATAGGACAAAATATTGAGAAAATCACCTTTAAAGTTGTCCAAATGAAGCTCTTAGCAATGCATATTACTAATCAAAAAGTAAGTTTTGATATATTTACAGTAGGAAATGTACAAAATATTTCCATGGAACATGATCAATGTATTTTTGGCTATTGCCACAAATATACCTGTGCGACTTACAACTGGTTTTGTGGTCCAGGGTCACAAATAATGTACATTTTTAAGTGTTTTTGCAAGTCTCTTATTCTCAACAAAGCTGCATTTAATTGCTTAAAATAGAATAAAAACTGTTTAAATAGTTTTTAAACAATTTTGTGCTATTGTAATATATTTTAAAATGTAGTTTATTCCTGTGATGGCAAAGAAGAATTTTCAGCAGCTGTTACTCCAGTGTCATTAATTAATAATTAAATAATAATAATTATTAATAATGGTTATTATTATTATCAATGTTGAAAACTACTTAATCTTACATTTCTATAATATTTTACCAACATATATATATATATATATATATATACATACAAACATACATACTAGTGTTGCATGATATACCGGTACTTAAAAAGTATTGCGATACCCTGCCTTTAAAAACAGTACGATTCCGCATTTTACTAGTACCGGTACTTTAAGAATGCATTAAATGTTAGTGAATGGCAGTTTTGTTTCCTATACACATACGCGTGACACTCACGGTGTTTTCAGCCTCTGCCACCTCAATATATGAACACATGAACATAATCTCTAGAACTGCTCTGAGAGTCACTTCATGAGCATTCTACCGTTTCTTTTGCGGAAACTATCATCATATAATGAAGACCCTAAAGGTCTACACAGAAACCCGTCAAAATAAAAGTTCAGTTTAAATTGACAGTCAGAAATATATTAATAGGCCTGTTTTACTTAATGTAAAGATACTACTACTACTACCAATAAAACTAGTATTAAAACAATGTTTAAAGAATATTTACCAGAATTTATTTACCAGAAAATTGAACATACACAACACAGTAGTTCTATAAAAAAGGAAATAAATAGCCTATAATAAATTAATTCTTTATCAAATCTAATTATCCTTTATAAATTCATTAGATATGCTTTTGATTATTAAAATTTAATGAAATTATTAAAATAGAATCTAGAAAATTAATGGAAAACATAGATTCACAAACAAAACTGAATTTGAGAAAAAAAAATATCATTTTTGTTCAACTTTTAATAAATTGCTGTTAAATTCTGCAGGTTTCATGATTTCAGTTAATTAGACATGATTTTTGATAAATATTTTTTAATGTAATAATTAAAATAGGGTCTAGAAAAATTAAAATGAAATTTAGGAAAAAATAAAACAGATTTCATTTATTTCATTTGTGTCTTTGTTTTATTGTATAGTTGTCCTTTAGTTTGTTACTTGCATCTAGGTTCTTATTAAAATAAAAATAACAAAAAATTACATTATATAAATTTTAGTTGTGAAATAAAAATACTATATTATGAAATAATAGTTGGGTTTATCATTTAAGCTAATTTACCAATATAGCAAAGATCTCTATGTACTTGTAGGCTTATTTTATAATTTTTTTTTTTAAAGGGGGCATGAAATGCTTTATTTTAATAGATTAAATAACCATGATCTCCATTATTCAATTACTTTTCCTGTTGTTCTATGTTTTTTTGTAGTATCGGTTCAGTAGTAGTATCGTAATATTTTAGTCAGGTATCGTATCGAAGTCAAAGATTTGGTATTGTGACAACACTAATACATACACACACACACACAAAATTTAAATGTAATTTTCAATACATGTTCCTGGTCTTGTAGTGAATGATTCATCTGTGCAAGAAATAATATCCATAATAATTAAATAATGTCATAACGTCCATTCACACTTCTCCATCTATTCAGTTCCTGTTTACAATTCTGTTTCACTTAGAAATATGTCACATTACGGAAGTAAAATGGGTTGCAAATTAACCAGATAATCAATGACTAAGAGTTATGAAGTCAAATTGAATTTTGCCAAATTGAACTGTTTTTATTGAATGCATGACTGTCTTACTGGTCTTCTCATCGAAATCCACTGCATCATTGTTGGCACACGCCAGCTCTCTCATTATCTGTCCATCATCCTCGTTCTTGGCAAGCCAGCGGTCACACTGGAAGCGAAACTTCTTTCCCAAGATGTCATCATGCACGTCCACATACTCCAGGTGCCAACCAGGAGCCACACCTGTCAACACAAACACACACTTGTTTTGAGCACATAAAAATATACAGGCTTAATAACAACGCTACCCTGAGTTTAACTTCCTAATCTGCTAGTGTTTTTCTGAGAGCTCTGATTGGCTCACCTGAGTTGTCGTGCCAAATGCGAACTTTTGAAAGCTCGCCCAAACTGAGGATGTCTGGGAAACGGAATGTGTCTGTCTGTTTGCGCTCAAACTTGTTAGTGTTGTTGCTTTCTTTCAGAGTCAGCGTTCCAGTGTCACCGTTCTCTCCAAAAATAATCATCCACACATTAGCATCGGTTCCAGCCGCTAAAAAGCAACCAATCATAGGTTACAATCTTCTGTCTCAATCGAAGAAGTGTTTTGAAGCAGTTGTAGATAGTGCGTACCAGTTACATCGCTGGTCTTCACAGAAACGGTGTAGGTTGTAAGCTCCACCATTTCCTCATCATCTATTACTGCCGGCATCTCGCATATGAGCGTTCGCTTGGGCCCGTATGAGCGAGACAGCCATTCCTCATATGTAAATAATGCCACTTCATCCGTTTGCAGGTTATGCAGTTCAATCTACATACATACACACATTAATATGTTTAAAGGCTGGGTAAGTTAAAGTATGTCATATTCTCTCACAAACCTTATCCAAGAACCAGTCGGGTCTGCTTCCAGAACCATCTATTCGCACTCTCATCTTTCTCAGAGGAGCGATATCCTCAATCTCAAGATTGAATGTGTCTTTCTGTCCTCGTTCAAACCTACACACATTAAACACACAAAAAAGAGACTGTTGTAACCTATGTGTTTTGCTATGCATAATTATAATTTTTGCATAAATAAAAAATTAGACTGTGGTCCAAGGTTTGTTATAGTTAACTAAAACTAAAACATAAAAAATGTGCTACTTGAAATAAAATAAACATTAACTTAACCCTTTAACTTAACTGTGAAGTTTACTTCACCATATTACAAATAAATCCTAATCTAATCATGACAAACTATACATCCTTGGAAAGGACTCATATTTCTGTGTTACAAATTATGTAGGAAAAGTAATACATTAATATATGTCAAGAGTGCAACTTAAAAAAATCTACATCATAACATGAGTTCTGACCTTTGTCACAAAAGACTTTCTTCGTTGCCTTTTCCCTATCACACTTTAGATATCATAAGAAATTATATATCAGTTCAAAACTTAAAATCTCAAAATTCATATTTTGAAAGGCATTTTAAAATCAGACATTGCATTACCACAGAAAATGTACATCAAAATCATATTACAAAATGTTTTCATACATGAATTATAATAATTTAAGTCTGGATAGTGCATTTTTATGTCTGTGTTCAAAAATGGGAGTGACAGTTAAAGGGCTAAATAAAACTACATAAAAGAGTAAACTTTTATAAAAAATACTATTTCAGCTATTTTCGTTTAGTTGAAGTACTGAAGTGCTAAAATAACAACTAACTAAAAATGCTAAAAAAAAACTGTACTGTAGACATTTTAAAATTAAATAAATAAAAATGTCAAAAAAACAAAATTATTAAAACTTCAACTAAAATTACAGTGAAAATATTAACAAAAACTCATATCATTGACAATAAAATAACACTGAAAGTAATCCGTTTGCAAATAGTTACATTCTAATTTTTTTTTTTTATCTTACATTTTTCAGTAAACTGCATGAAAACATTACATTTATCTTGCAGTAATGAACAGCTGAGTGTACATTATCCTTGTGTTTCTTTGTGTGCATTTGCATATGTATATGTACCTGTCCTCTAATTTTGGCAGTAGCATTTCCTCTGAAGTGCCATAGACTCCAAACACAGTCATGTAGATCTGTGTGTCTGTACCTGCGTGCAGGACATCTCCTGTTATCAGCGTTACCTCATAGATCACCTAGGAAAAAAAAATATCTTTCATGAAGTTCACTTTCTGTAGTATACAGAGGCAAATCAGCATATTAAATAGATATGGAGCAATGATAGTAAAGACTGGAATAATGATGCTGAAAATTCAGCTTTGCATCACAGGAATAAATTTCATCTTAAAATATTTTCAAACAGAAAACCAACCCTAAACTTTTAAACAGTAGTGTATACTGTATAAAATATAGTAATGTTTAATAAAATTCTCCTTAAACATAAACAAAGCTATAAAAAAGGACAGTACACATCAAGGTAGAAGGAAATAAAATGGTGTACCTTCTGTGGGATATTAACAGTTTCTGCATCCTGTACATCTAGGAAGCGAGCTGTGAGTCCGTCTCCTCTGTCTTTGGCCAACCAGCATTTACAGGGAAACACGTAGCGCACTGCTTTAGTCGGCACATCGACAGTCAGCTCCCCCACTAACCAGCAGCTCTCTGGAGTCGCCCCATCATGACCCAACTATACACAACACAAACCAACAATCTGACATCTGCAGTATCTATATGTACTGTATAGAAAAAACAAAGCTACTGAATCTGTGTGTGTATGTTTTCACTCACTTCCACTTTCTTGATGTCGCCAACATCAGTTCCGTAGCAGGTGAAGTAATCCAAGGATCCAGGCAGGAATGCGTTTTTCCCATCCAAGTCGAGCCAGAGACGTTCTGTCTGCTTGTTCTTCTTTCCTATGATGATGACGTAGACTCGGCTGCTCGTCCCAGCGTCCCGATCCGAACCCGTCGTCACCGAGAAGTGGTAAGGGATCACTATACGAGCACACAGACACAACATTTCATTTTTCTGCATATTAAATTCAGATAGAAAATAGTGATGTGTATTAATGAAAAAAACATCCACAATGCAAGTATGTTGTGGGTGATGAAATGAAATGAAATTATTAAATATTTATATTAAACTTGTTAATTAAAAATTGACAAAAAAAAAAAAAAAAAAAGTAGTGGTGTTTACTCATGAAAAACTTCCACAATGCAAGTGTGTTGTGGGTGATTAAATTAAATAAAAAACATTTATATTAAACTTGTAAATTAAAAATGTATATAAAAAATATAAGTTAAATTGGTGTTTACTCATGAAAAACTCCCACAATGCAAGTGTGTTGTGGGTGATTAAATTAAATTACATTTACAGTAAATTAAAAATGCATATTAAACTTGTAAATTAGAAATTAACATAAAAATGTAAATTAAATTGGTGTTTACTCATGAAAATTCTCATAATGCAAGTGTGTTGTGGATGATTAAATTAAATTAAATTAAATTAAATTGGTATTTACCCATTCAAGTAGAAAATAGTGACGTTTACTCATGAAAAAAAACGTTTACAATGCAACTGTGTTGTAGGTGATTAAATTAAATTAAATTAAATTAAATTAAATTTAAATAATTAAACATTTAAATAAAAAAATGTAAATTAAAAAAAGTAAATTAAATTGGTGTTTACTCATGGAAAACTCCCACAATGCAAGTGTGTTGTGGGTAGTTAAATTAAATTAAATTAAATTAAATTATTAAGCATTTATATTAAACTTGAAAATTAAATGTTTACATTAAAATTTAAATAAAAAAATAAAATTCAATTAAAAAAACAATTTAACAATATTATTAATTGACATGTTGGATGAATAATATTTTTATATTTTAACATTTTGAAAAAAGATAAGGAAATCAAATTTGCAATTCTCCAAATTCATTACAACATTTCACTTAACCCTTTGGGGTCTTAGGGGATTTGGGGGCCTTGGAGAGCCTAAGAAATTTTGACATGCCCTGACATTTGTGCTTTTTTAAGTTTTTTTTTTTTTTTTTCCTGTCTTGTTTTAAAGTCATTGAAATAAGGTAAGGTTTCATAACATAAACTAACAATGAATATTACTTCTTAAGTATTTAATAATCTTAGCTAATGCTAATTTCAACATTCACTGTTAACATAACTTAATGCACTGTAAACTAACAAGAACAAAGAATGAACATTAATATTTTTACTAACAGTCACAAAGATGAATAGATGCTTCAAAAGCTATACTGCTTATTGTTAGTTCATGTTAGCTAATGCATAAACTAATGTTAACAAATGAGACTTTACTGTAAAGTGTAAGCATATAACTTATAATGAAAATTATATTAAATAACATAAAAATCCAAAACAATGTTGTGGAGTGGGACTCTATATGCTTACACATACATGATTCTTCCTCCTCGTCTTCTTCTTGTCGTTTCTTGTTTTTCTTGTTCATGTTGCTGTCCAGATTTGTCACTTTTTTAATTGGACAGAAGGCGGTCTCTCGCTCTCCCTCAAACCCCTACACACACACATATACACACAGTATATACATGTAGATGTGCTCTGGACTAGTCTGTAACGCTGTAACATTGTTAACGCATGCATGCACGGGTGCACGCATGCACACATGCAGGCAGACCTTAACGTAGAACACCCTGTCGATCCGTTTGTCCTCCTTCTTTCTCGAAAGCCATCGCTCACACAAAAACAGAAACACTTCCTCCGTATCTTGGTCCAACACTTCCACTTGGTCCAGGTACCAATCAGCACTGAGCATGCTGTTGTCATGGCGAATGCGGATTTTGAACACCTGGCCCAGATCCACGGCCTCCAGGGTGAACGTGTCCACCTGACCAATCAGAAGTAGTCGTTGTCAGCAGCTAATCAGAGGACAGGTACACTACCATTTAAAAGTTTGGGGTTTAGAAATACTTTTATTCTGAAAAGATGCATTAAAAAGTGATGCAATCAGCATGTTAGAATGATTTCTGAAGGATCATGTGACACCTAAGACTGGAGTAATGATGCTGAACATTCACCTTTGTGTCTCTGGAAATAAATTACATTTTAAAATATATTAAAATTGAAAGCAGTTATTTTAAATAGTAATATTATTTCACAATATTACTGATTTTACTGTGTTTTTATCAAATAAATGCAGCTTTGGTAAGCAGAAGAGACTTAAAAACACTTCATTATTCCAAAATTGGCTGGTAGTGTACAGTATGAAAAAATGATTTTCACATAAAATCAATTCAAAATGAAAAAGCATTAGTGTGATGTCCTCATAAGGATGTGTATTTGTGTGTCTCACCGATCCTCTCTCAAACTTGTTGCTGTTCTCAGACTTGCTAAGTTTGCGTTCTCCAGTGTCGCCCATGTCTCCGTAAAGAGTGATGAACACGTTGGCATCGGTTCCCGCTCCATACACGTCCCCCGTGGTCACCGTCACTGTATACGTGTGTACTGAAACACACACATATATGCAATAGTCTTCCTGTAGCTCAAATAGTAGCGCGTTGTGCTTGCAACACAAAGGTCATGGGTTTGATTCCCAGGTAATAAATGAACTAGTTTAAACGCAAGCCATTTTGCATAAAACTAGGCATCTGCCGAATGCATAAATTTAATACATATGATATTTATGGATATTTTATGCCAAAAATCATTAGGATATTAAGTAAAGATCATGTTCCATAAAGATATTTTGTAAATTTCCTACCATAAATAAATCAAAACTTAGTTTTTGATTAGTAATATGCATTGCTAAGAACTTCATTTGGACAACTTTAAAGGTGATTTTCTCAATATTTAAATTTTTTTGCAACCTCAGATTGCAGATTTTCAAATAGTTGTATCTCGGTGAAATATTGTCCTATCCTAACAAACCACACATCAATGAAAAGCATATTTGATTGTAATGATAAATGAAAAAACATCCACACACTTACTCTCTAGCGCGTCGTCCACCTCTGTCTCGATGACTTTCAGGGTCCCGTCTCGTGATAGTTTCTCAACGATGATGTCAGACGGCACCAACTCTCGAATCGTCTCGCCGTCCTCCTCGGAGCGAGCCAACCACACCTCACACGGGAATATCGCCGTCTCAGAGCCCTGCATGTGCACACACTTTTTTGAGTCTTGGCATGTTGAATATTAGTCTATGACATTTTAGATTAATAACACTGCGAAGTGTTTATTCAAAGGTTGAATGTGTTATTTTTTCACTGTTACAGTACTTTATCCTACACTTGCTCATAATGCAACACTAAGTAGGATGACTCGAGTATTTAGTTTGAGTGGTCAGACTTGTTATCTGACTCAACCAATGGCATGAGTTTAGGACTACACGTTTAGTGGTAAACCAGTCAGTTTGGTCAGAAAGACGGGTAGAGGAGGCTATTTTAAATTTCAGTAAAATAATCATCCAATAATCATCCAATTCATAAGATAATCATCAGAAATCTATCAAATATCAAAATCAGTCAGACTTTTTTTTTTTTTTTTAAAGAAGTCTCTTACGCACACCATGGCTGGATTTATTTGATCAAAAATACAGTAAAAATTGTGAAATATTATTACAATTTCAAATAACTAATTTATTCCTGTGATGCAAAACTGAATTTTCAGCATCATTACTCCAGTCTTCAATGTGACATGATCCTACAGAAATCATTCTAATATGATGATTTGCTGCTTAGAAATTTTTTTTGTATAATTGGCATGTAATAACAGTCAAATGTTTTTGAACAGTAAGATTTTTAATGTCTTTTAAAGAAGTCTCTTCTGCTCACCAAGCCTGCATTTATTTGATCCAAAGTACAGCAATTTTACTATTTTTATATATATTTTAAAATGTAATTTATTCCTGTGATTTCAAAGCTCATTACCCCAGTCTTCAGTGTCACATGATCTGTCGGAAATCATTCTAATATTCTGATTTGTTGCTCAAAAAAACATTTGCTATTATTATTATGTTGAAGAAAGTTGAGTAGAATTTTTCAGGTTTCTTTGATGAACAGAAAGTTCAGAAGAACAGCATTTATCTGAAATAGAAATCTTCTGTAACATTATAAATGTCTTTATTATCACTTATCATCACTTTAAAGCATCCTTGCTAAATAAAAGTATTCATTTCTATAATTTCTTTCCAAAAAAAAAAAAAAAAAAAAATATATATATATATATATATATATATATATACTAACTCCAAGCTTTTGAATGGTATAGTGTATAATGTTACAAAAGCTTTTTATTTCAGATAAATGGTGATTTTTGGATTTTCTATTCATCAAAGAGTGCTGAAAAAAGTACTAATTTCTTTAAAATCCTGCTAATAATTATAATAATAAATTGTTTCTTGAAAAGCAAATCAGCATATTAGAATGATTTCTGAAGGATCATGTGACACTGAAGACAGGAATAATGATGCTGAAAATTTTGCTTTGATCACAGGAATAAATTATATTTTAGAATATATTCAAATAGAAAACAGTCATTTTAAATAGTAAAATAAAAATGTTCCTGTTTTTGCTGTACTTTGGATCAAATAAATGCCGGCTTGGTGAGCAGAAGAGACTTTTTTTAAAAAACATTAAAAATCTTACTGTTCGAAAACTAGTGTATGATTCATTTTTTTCAAGATTTATTCATTAAATTTTCAAAAGATTGGCATTTATTAGATATAAATATATTAGATATATTTATTAATATTCTGTAACATCATAACTGTCTTTACTGTCACTTTTGATCAATTCAATGCATCCTTGCTGAATAAAAGTATTAATTTCTCTTAAAAAACAAAACGTACTGAACGATACTGTAAATAAACAGTTTCTGCTGGTAAACGGTTGGACGTGCATGTTGATATCAGAGTTTCACGCTTGTGTGATGTGCTTGACGGAGCTACAGCTGAGGCAGTGTTTCACTCCTCTACTGTACACAGATAGCACTGGAGTGGAGCGACAGGTCAGAGAAGATTAGTCACTGGAACTAATTATACAAACGGCAACAGAGAGCAGATGTGGGTCAATGAAATGGGTGTACGATAGACAGCGGAGAAGAAAAGAAGGTTTTCCACAGCCAAACGGGAACATTCTAGACTCAACCAAGTTTCACATTGCCCACATTAAGACCAATGTACCTGGTCCAAACTGTAGCTCAGTCTGGCCAAAAACACCCACTTACGCAAGAAAGGAACGTCTGGCCAACATGTGAAAGGATCAGCCACAGTGTGCAATTTTAAGTGACATTTAGGGGGCTGAAATTGGCAGGATATGTTGGAAACTTTTCTAAAAATGCTGTGGGCTGAGATTAGACAAACCCAACTGCATTTCAACAAGTGTGTTCTGTTTAACTGTACAGTAGATGCAGATTTGTACACAAGCAGTTTATAAAGCTCAGTAAAGTACTGTAAGAAAAAGCTTAATACCTTTCCTTTCCGGAGAAGTCTGCGAATTTCCACACGGTCTAAATGCCAGCCCGGATTCACCCCTCGATTATCATGGCCGATACGAATTTTCTCAATGATATCGCCAATGTCTTCCAACTGCAGAAGCCCAGAATCAACATTAACATAATTGCTGTCAGTGTAAGCCTCGTTTTAAAATTATTAATAAAAAACATAAGATGAAACTAAGACCAAGATGAATTTCTATTAGTTAAGGTTGGTTTTAGTGTTATTTTAGTTAACAAAAACTGAAATTAATTAAAAACAAACAAACAAAAAAAAAAGTAAGAAAATAAAAAAGTAAATAAACGGAAATAAAATAAACATTAAAAACTTTTAACTAGTTTTAACTTCTTGCCAAAGCAACATTTCTCATTTTTGTTTAGTTTCACTTGATGTACTAAAATGCAAAATTAATAAAAACTATGTAAACAGTGAAAAAAAACTGCTGAAAATAACAAAAACACACAACCAAATTCTTAAAACTTTAAGCAAAATGTAAGTGAAAAACGAAAATATAAAAATAAAAACTGATTCAAAAAACTAATATAAGTAAAAACTAACATCTGTTTTTGATTCAACAACCAAAACTTAGCAGATGAAGGACAAATAGCATTGTTTTTCAACCATACTAACTTTATATATACACTACCAGTCAAACTTGTGTAAGATTTTTTAAAAGTTTTTTAAAGAAGTTTCTTCTGCTCACCAAGCCTGCATTTATTTGATCCAAAGTACAGCAAATACAGTACAATTTTGAAATATTTTTACTATTTAAAATAACTCTTTTCTATTTGAATATAGTTTAAAATGTAATTTATTCCTGTGATCAAAGCTAATTTTCAGCACCATCACTCCAGTCTTCAGTGACACATGATCCTTCAGAAATCAATTCTCAATATTTAAAACTGTTGAGTACACTTTTTTTTAGCATTTTTTGATGAATAGAAAGATTCAAAGATCAGCATTTATCTAAAATTATTTTTTTTATATAAAATTTTACACTATACTATTCAAAAGCTTGGAGTCAGTATAATTTTGGGGGGGAAAGAAACTATATAAATTAATACTTTTATTTAGCAAGGATGCATTAATTTGATCAAAAGTGATGATAAAGACATTTCTAATGTTACAAAAGATTTCTATTTCAGACAAATGCTGCTCTTCGGAACTTTTTATTCATCAAAGATACTTTAAAAAATTCTACTCAGCTGTTTTCAAAATGATAATAAAATAAATGTTTTTTCAGCAGCAAATTAGAATATTAGAATGATTTCTGAAGAATCCTGTGACTGGAGTAATGATGCTACAAATTCAGTTTTGAAATCACAGGAATAAATTACATTTTAAAATAGAAAACAGTTATTTTAAATAGTAAAAATATTTCAAATGTTTACTGTTTTTGATGTACTTTGAATCAAATAAATGCAGGCTTGGTGAGCAGAAGAGACTTCTTTAAAACTTTAAAAATCTTACTCTTCAAAATCTTTTTTGACTAGAAGTGTATAATGAAGTGCAGCACAGAAATGATCTGCTCATTTACCTCTACGATGAACATGTCCTCTGCCCCTCGTTCAAAGTACATCCTCCTCTCTCTCTTATTGACGCAGAGAGATTTCTGAGACGTACACACTCCGTTCTGTCCGTACAAAATGATGAAGACGTCTGCATCCGTTCCCGCAGCAAATATATCACTGGTGAAGATTTTAATCTCATAGGGAACAACTGCAACGAGGAAAACACATGAATCACGAACAGCCTGGGTAGGTCTGCCTGTGATTGTTATGGCACAAATTTGCATCTGTCTATATTTAAAACACATGAAAATAGATAACATAGTAAATAAGGTTAAGTATTAGTCTGTAATCATTATTATTAGCTACATAAACATGTATCTATCATACAGGGTGTGTATAGCACTGTCTGCAGTTCATTAGGGTACAGGTCTCTGACAATGGCACCATCGTCTTTTCCTTTATCCAGCCAGCGGCCACACGGAAACCGCAGCAGCTGACCTAGAGATGGAGCATCAATCTCTACCCAGTCCAGAAACCAGCCTGGAGACGCGCCTGAGAAAAAAAGGACAAACCCCCCCACAAACACACGCATGCAACAGACACGTGCAACATCCACATACACACATGTACACTGTAAGTAATTGTCTGTAGGATTTACACCAATGCTGCCAGTACTGGGGATTCAGAAAGAGAGCCAGTGCAATTAAATTATCACAGATTAAGTAACAATTTAATGTATAAAAGACATACAAGCATAAACGACAAAGATACAGACATACAGACATATGTTTTGCAATACAAGTAAAAGGTTTTTGTCATGTTTTTGATTTCTGTGATGCTGAAAACGTCATCGGAATCATGGAATCCAATCATAAAAATGGAATTTACTGTATAACAGAATGTCACAGAATATTGCTTGTAAATATTAAGCTGCAAAATACTATATGAATCCTGCATATTCTGCGTGTCTCTGTGTGAATGAATGGTGCAGATTAGTTTCGTTTACTACACACATTCTTGAGCATTTTACCATTTTTTGTGAGAAAAATCAAAACTACCATTATATCATAATAAGGTTCAGTTAAACTTGAAGAAACTGGGACAGAAATATATTACTTAATGCAATGATAGTAATACTATTAGTAATGTAATTATTATTAAAACATCATTATTTAGGAATATTTACCAGAAAAATTATTTACCAGAATTTATTTATTTTAATAAATTGTTTTTTTGTTTTTATAAAAATCAATTATTTAGAGATGCTTTTGATTATTAAAATTTAATGAAAATAAAAAACTAAATTTGAGAAAAAAATAAAACGTATTTCATAGGACCTTTTTTTTAAGGGTCATTCTTGTTAAATTGCTAATAAATTGCTGTTAAATAGTGTAAGTTTCATGATTTAAATTAATTAGACGTGCTTTTTTATTAATACAATTTAATTTAACCATTAAAATAGAGTCTAGAAAAATTCAAACCGGGAAAATGGAATTTGGGAAAAATAATAAAACGAATTTCATAGGGCCCTATTTTTGCTATCAGAAATACAGTAAAAAAACTGTAAAACTGTGAAATATTAGTGCAATTTTAAATAACCGTTTTTTATTTCAAAATATTTTAAGATGTAACTTATTCTTGTGATGCAAAGCTAAATTTTCAGCATCATCACTCCAGTCTTCAATGTGACATGATCCTACAGAAATCTAATATGTATTATATATCATTCTAATATGTATTTTCAGAATTCTTTTGCAACATTACAAGTGTATATTAATTTCTTTTTAACCAACCCAAACTAACTGTATTCTTAATTTTTTTTTTTTTTTGATATATAATAGATTTTCACTTTATAATTATTTTTAAAATAATAAAATAACACAAAATAAGTAGAATCAGAAACATCTTTACAATTACGTTTTAGAAAAATATACTGTTCTTTATACTATCTGTAAACAACATTTTTTAACAACACAATAAGGTCATTGTTAGGAATGGTTGTACATTACTTTTGTTTTTTGCTGTAAAAAGAACAGCGATTCGTTACAGTGTAAACACACAAGCGAGCACACGCACACACATTTCAATCATCAATGCACAGATTTTAACTTAACCAGTCCTCAACTGCATCTAAAGAATGCAGATTCAACGTATTTGCAGTGTTACAGAGTGATATTGATGTGAATGTACCTGCGTTGTCATGTCCGATGCGGATTCTCTTGAGTTTTCCAATATCCACTGCCTCTATGGTGAACTCGTCAATAAATCCCAACTCAAACTTGTTCTTATGGTTCTTAGACGCCTTTAGATTAATGATACCTGACACACACAAACATACTTATCAGTAGCTGATGGGTTAATAGTAGTAATAGTACAGTTTTACCAGTGTTACCAGTGTCATCTTTGGTTCCGTAAAGAATAGTGTAAACGTTTGCATCGGTCCCGGCGTTCTTCTTCTCCCCTGTTTTTACTCTCATTGTGAACGTGGTTGACATGGCTACACACATAATCAACACACACATAATCAATGTAATATCAACGCAATGAGCAAATGCTATTAGGTTGAAACATTGAAAACCTTTTTGCTCTAGTCCGAGTTGAGCAGGCGCGGACTCCTCTTCTTCATCTTCATCTCTCTTCATGAAAGCCTCGTCTACGGGCACTAACTCACGGCCCAGCTGCCCGTCATCCTCATCAACTGCCAACCAGCGCTGACAGGGGAAAAAATACCTGAACGACACACAAACACGGTCAACACAGTCTATAAGAAAGAGAAATCCTGAATGAGATCACTTTAATGTGAGGTGTTTCTCTTTAGACAGGAACAGAGGTGTTACTTAAATGAGAAATACAGGGTGTGTTTTGAGCAAAGTGAATGACACTCACATGGTTTCATCTTTCGTATCAAAGATCTCGACGCGGTCCAAGTACCACGCAGCATTCGCCTGCTTGTTGTCATGCCGAATCCTCAGTTTCTTCAGCAGCCCCAGATCCATCCCCATTATCGTGAACACGTCCTCCTGAAAATGTTCCACATTCAGATGCATTCTGTAAACAGTGTGATTGTGTGGGTGTTTTGTTCCACTCACCTGTCCACGCTCAAACTTGTTAAGGTGGTTTGACTTGCGTAGTTTTCTCTCGCCGGTGTCGCCCATTTCTCCATAGATGTTGATGTAAACACCAGCATCGGTTCCGGCTCCCAGCATATCCCCCGTGAACACATGAACCTCGTATGAGTTCTCTAAAATACACGAAAACACAAAAATTCACTTCTGTTGAAGGTATCAGGTACATTGCTACCGTGACTCCCAAAGGAATTTTAACACTTCAGACACACAAGAATGTCTGAATCTCATTGTATTAGATAACAAAAATTTTATTTTAATGTAATTTTTTTTTATTTCAAATTTTCACAAAAATAGCTTTGTTACACTTTAAATTTTTTATTTAAAATTAATTCTTTTTTAATCAAATATGTATTTAAAATTAATACATTTTAAATAAACTTCTTACTTTATTTATTTAAAAATGTGTTTATAAAATGTATAAACAGATTTATTTAAAATGCATATAAATTGTATTTAAAATGAACAAATGTATTAATTATATTACAAATATTAATTTATTATATACACATTATTTTTCATACATATAATTTTATCAATACATATTTATTAATACTTTGTTTTTATCTTTAAAACAGATATTTTATAAATAAATGTATATATGTATATACTAATTAATTAATTGTTAATAAATAAATGTACAATTATTAGTTTGTAAAGAATAATAATAATAAAGTTCCTAAAATGTGTTTATTTAAAATGTATTGTTCTTTAAATATACTTTTTATACTTTTTGGTAGTGAAGCATTGAATCTCTCTCTATACCCTCCAGATCTTCGAAATCCTCAGCACACAGCTCCACAAGTATCTCTCCATCCTCTTCATCACGAGCGAGCCATCGGCCACATGGGAAGTTGTAAGTTCGAACAACCTCCTTCAATTCACCTGGGGATTCCTCTTCTTCCTCCTACAAATGATTGGATGGTTGTAAAAAGTAAATATTTAAATTAGTGATCGATCCGTATTAGTTTTCCAATTGCTCCTTCTGAAAATGTTCAATTTGTTCACTTTAAGTATTAAACATTTAGTTTCTGGACTAGACTAAATAAAGTCTAAATTAAGGTTTCATTAAAACACACTTCTTTTGTTTCAAAAGCAAAGACCTAATGGTCACACTTAGGCCCTTTCCGACCTTCTTCTTCTTTTTCTTCTTCTTGTCTTTCTTGTCTTCCTCCTTCTTCTCTGGTTTCACCATTGCCATGACCAGCCGTTTAACGTCCACTTTCTCCAGGAACCATCCAGACCCTATTCCGGAGCCGTCGTGGCCAATTCGGATCTTATAGACCCGTCCCACATCTAGGCATTCGATCTTAAATCAACCAATGAAAAAGCTTCTCATCAGACACAACCAATCAGATTCCAGAAACGTCACTTAGCTTTTAAGATTTTCATGTCAGCTCACCCTAAAGATCTCAGTGGTTCCTCTCTCAAAGTTGTTGGATCGGCTCTTGAGCTGTATTAGTTCGGTTTTTCCCTCCTCACCGTAAATCTGCAGGAAGACGTTCGCATTCGTCCCTCCGGCCCACACGTCTCCTGTCACCACAGTAACTTCATAATTGATCACTGTCGATTAGAAAAACAGTGATTAATCTTTTTAAATTCACAGTAGCTGGATCTAAACATGAATTTCACTAATGACAGTCATATTTTGAGTGCATATACTGAAATAGCATTGTGCCTGCAACACCAAGGTTATGGGTTTGATTCCCAGGGAATTCAAAAACTGATGGAAATATATACTCTCTGCATAAAAGCATTTGTCAGTTGCATAAATGTAAAATACATACATTTCTCTATCTCCAGCGTCTCACTTGGATAGATTTCCACCTCCACCTTTCCATCAGCCTCATCTTTACAGAGCCAGCGATGACTGGGGAACATGTACTGCAGCCCGTGCACCGGCACCCAGATCTGAACGCTGTCCAGGAACCAACCGGCTCGCAAGCCCTCATTAGTGTGGCCAATCAGCAACCTGTTTATCTACAGGACCCTCCCACATAGCAGAGGGAATTAAAATAAATACGCAAGTTCGGCATATTTGTTTTATTTTAGAAGAATATAAGTATAATTGTTTCTATGTACAAATGTATGAATGATGTTTATAGCATTTTATTCATCATATTTTATAATGTGGGCAGTCACATCATCTGAAAGAATTTATAGTTATTATAGAATTTATATAGAATGGATAGTTGCATTTTTGACATTTGCAGTATCAAGTACATCTCTATCCTGATAGAATAAAATAGAATAGAATGGATTTAACAAAAATTTGAACTACAGAACAAATTAAACAAAATTAAACATGAGAAAGAATAGAATAGAATAAGTATAACAATAGAATAGAATAGAATAGAACAGAATAGAATATGTATGAGTATAACACAATAGTTTGAACTAAACATAATAGGAAATGTAAAAAGAACAAAACAGAACAAATTTGAACATTAGAAAGAATAGAAAATAATAGAACAAGTTTAACAGAATAATTTGAACAACAGAACAAAATATAACAAATTTTGACACTAGAAAGAATAGAACAAACAGAATTAAACAGAATAGAATGAGTTTAACAGAAAAGAGTGCATTTGCACAGTAGTAAAGAACATAATAGTACAAATTTAGAATAGAATAGAATAGAATAGAATGAGTTCCAGATTAGAATGAATTTGAACAACAGCACAACAGAACAAAACTAACCAACAGAACAAAATAGAACAAATTTGAAATAGAATAGAATAGAATAGAATAGAATAGAATAGGATTAACAGAATTAATCTGAAAATCAGAATAGAATGCAATAGAGCAAATGTAAACAACAGAAAACAATAGAACAAATACATAAATTAGAAAGAATAGAACAGAATACAACAGAATAGAATTTTTACAACAGAACAAAACACAATAGAACAAATGTAAACAAAACATGACTACACTAGACTAGACTAGACTAGACTAGAACAGAATAGAATACAATAGAACAGAATGAGTTACAGAATAGAGTGAATTTGAACTACAGAACACAGAACAAAACTAACCAACAAAAGCTAGAACAAATTTGAACATTAGAAAGAATAGAATAGAATAAAATAGAATGAGTTATAGAATAGAGTGAATTTGAACAGACACACACAACAGAACAAAACTAACCAACAGAACAAATATGAACATTAGAATAGAAAAGAATAGAATAGAATAGAATAGAATAGAATAGAATAGAATAGAATAGAATGGGGCTAACAGAATTAATTTGAACATCAGAATAGAATGCAACAGAACAAATGCAAACAACAGAAAACAATCAAGACTAGAAAGATGGAACAGAATAGAACAGAATGGGTTTAACAGAATAATAGTTAATCTAAACAACAGAAGAATGTAAAACAAATGTAAACAACTGAAAACAACAGAACAAATATATAAATTAGAAAGAATAGAAAAGAATACAACAGAACAGAATTAGTTCAATAGAACAGAGTGAATTTGAACAAAAGAACAAAACACAACAGAACATATTTGAATAGAATAGAATAGAATAGAAAAGAATAGAATATTAACTTTAGACTGGGTGAATGTGTCGAACATGAACAGGTAGCACACCTTGCCAATGTCAAAGGTCTCTATGGTGAAGATGTCGGTCTGTCCCGTCTCAAAATAGTTCCCCAGGTCGTTATCGGAGACGACCAGCAGCATCTTGTTGGTGTCGCCTTTCTCTCCATACAGCTTTACGAACACCTTCGAATCTGAGCTGGCACCATTAATACTGCCTGTCTTTATCGCAATGTGATAACCAACATCTGGAAAAAAAAAAAAAAACACACACACGTCAAAATCCATTGCATCTAGCTTATATTTATTACAAACAGACATACAAGCAAATTTTTGGTTCATTATTGCATACATTTGACATTTTTGTATGTGCTGATGTTTGTACATGTGTGCTCACTCACTAAACAAACGTTGACCATCATCAGTAGGCACTAACTCTCTTACAATCTGCCCATCATCTTCATTACGATCTAACCACCTGAGATGAGACAGAGAGAGATACAGTAGGAGAATGTGCAGGATGAGTGTGTGTGTAACTGAGCTCTCTCGTCGGTGTAGGTAGGGTTTCCTCGGCACTCATTAGTGTCCATTAGTAACCAGAGTCAGTTTTCTCAACTACATAATTGACTTAAACACCACTCTCCCATGTTCTTTACCCGGCCAGACATACGCATATATATGTGCGTACTTATACTGACAAGTGAGCTTGAAATATGCTTTAGCACACAAGCTAATGTTTGTTAGACAGTCTTGCCTGTAACATGGGAACTCGATAGATGACGCCTCAGGTTGCCCCTCCTCTCTGATCATCACCTTATCCAGGAACCAACCACATCCTCCGCCTCGTCCGTCATGACCAATCCGAACCCTCTTGATCTGTCCCAGTGAGACCGCCTCTACCAGGAACTCATCATGCTGAGAAAAGAGTAAAATATATGCGATAAATACACTGTATCGGGTTTTGTATCCCACAATGCAATGTTGAACTGGATAACAACTCATTATTTAATCATAGAAATGCGAAAAAAAATAAATAAATTCAACTGAAAGCTTGACATTTCACACTGACTTTAACACAAAAAGAGGTCATGTGAAAGCAATGTAGAATACAACTTTATATAAACAGCACATATTATTCAGCAATAAATATTTCGAACAGTAGTAGATTGTTGCCATTTGGTTATCATCTCTGAAATAATGAGGCTGTTTACTTATATATACACTACCAGTCAAAAGTTTTTGAACAGTAGGATTTTTAATGTTAATGCAAAAACAGTAACATTTTGAAATATTTGTACTATTTAAAATAACTGTTTTCTATTTAAATGTATTTTAAAATGTAATTTATTCCTGTTATTTTAAAGCTGAATTTTTAGCATCACTACTCCAGTCACATGATCCTTCAGAAATCATTCTAATATTCTGATTTGCTGCTAAAAAAAACATTATGTTGAAAACAGCAGAGTGGAATTTTTTTTAGGTTTCTTTGATTAATTCAGAAAAAGAACATTTGTCTGAAATAGAAACCTTTTGTAACATTATAAATGTCTTTATCATAACTTTTGATAAATTTAATGCATCCTTGCTAAATAAAAGTATTAATTTCTAAAAGCATTTGAATGGTATAGTGTATAAAGTTACAAAAGCTTTTTATTTCAGATAAATGCTGATCTTTGTATCTTTCTATTCATCAAATAATCCTGAAACAAAACTGTTTTAAATATTGATAATAATAATAATAATACAATGTTTCTTGAAAAGCAAATCAGCATATTAGAATGATTTCTGAAGAATGATGTGACTCATGTGTTTTAAAAATATATTTAAAAAAATGTATTTTTAAACTTTTGGCTGATAGTGTAAAATAAATTAAGGCTGCCTTTAAATGTTAAATAATACAGTAAAAACAGAAATAATGTAAAATATTATTAAAATGTAAAATAACTGTTCACAATATTTTGAAATATAATTTATTCCTGAAAAGCAGTCATTACTTCATTACAGAGTCACTAGATCATTTAGAAATCAGTCTAATATGCTGATTTGCTGCTCATGCTCATTATTATCAGTGCTGAAAGCATTGTGCTGCTTAATATCTTTGTGGAAACCATGATGCATACATGTTTATGCACGTTTCATACTCACATTTCCTTTCTCAAACTTGTTGGCGTTGTTTTTGCTCATGAACATCAGACGCTCTCCGGTGTCTCCCAAGTCACCAATGATGTTTAAATAAACACTGGCATCTGTTCCACTTCCGCTGACGTTTCCCGTACAAATCGTCACACGATACTTAATAACTGTTAAAAAGCAACAAAAAAATATATTAAAAAAAAAACATTATCTTTGTTTGTAAAATTGCTTTTTTTTGTACTGACAACTGCTAATATAATGCAGAGTTTGGGATCATATCTTAGTCCTAAACAGGTTCTTCAGTGCTTCTTTGCAGTCACTTTTTTCCTATTATGAAACATTACTGATTGTTTTGGGTTCTTGTGTTGTTATGCTTTCAAAAAAACATTCTTAATGTTTAATCTTTGGTTCATTAGATTCATGTTTTGGATTTTGGGATCTGTAAAACACCAGTACTTACATCTTAAAAACTACATAATAAAGGTTTGAAAAGCCTTAAAAAGCGCTTAAAAAGCCTTTATGTATAATGCATTATAAAAGTGCCTTATAATGCATTGTACAATCTTATGAATAATTGTAACTACAGTTGATAAATTAGAACACTTATCAATTCATTGTTACAATATGCATTTCAAATTCGGTTATAATTATTTACAACAAGATACTATGTATTACAATGCACCTTCTGAATAATTATAATGCATTATACCGTTAAATAACCCTTCATAATGCATTATACATAAAGGATTTAAGTAAAGTGTTATGAAAGGTTTTTGTGACACATAAAAAGAGAGAATGGATGTGTTTTGCAGTTCTCTCACGTGGTATAGGTTCTGGCACGAGTTTTCCAGTAGCTGGCAGTTCTCTAACGATCTCATTGTCATCTTCATTGATGTCCAACCAACGATTACAAATAAATGAGTATTTCTCCCTAGTAAGGGTCTTCATCAGTGTCACCTTCATACAGAAAAAAACAGTAACCAGGAGAAAATGTTATGGCACAGCGCTCAGGACACATAACAGAATTATTTATTTTGTTTAAATCAAATCAATCAAACAATCAAATCAATAATAAAATATATTGAAATGAAAAGAAGATCAATGATAAAAATATGATTATATTCATAAAAATAAAGTCAGTGATAAAATGAAATAATATTTATAAAAATAATATAAAAAAGCAATAATTAAAAACATTTATAAAATGAATGATAAAATAAAATTATGTATTTATAATTATCAATAAAAAAATTCATAGAAATATGTTTTATCTTTATTAAAAAAGGCTTATCTTAATTAAAATATTAACAATAATAAAATGAAATTCTAATAACAAAAAATTATAACATTTAAAACTAATGTTAAATTGACTCTTACGCCATCAAGACACACAAATGAATTCTGAATTCTAGAACTGATTAGAAGAAATACAAATGAGATAACATTCAGAAAGAATATAAAGATATATAAAATGAATGTGAATAGCATAGATCATTTGGACTTTGATGAGAAATGTTCAGGCTCACTGCACAAAAGGTTTTACACGCAGCTGAGAACAAACGATGCTTGCTTGGTTACGTCATGATTACAGTGTGAAATGGACAAATTGTTTCTGTGTAATAGTGCACTAGTCTGAAGTGCAGGTCTCTCACCCTGCCAAGATGCCAGCCAGAGAAAGGATGCCTCTTTTCGTGCCAGATTCTCAGCTTGTATATCTTCCCGATATCGGGCATCTCAATCTAGACCAACAGCAAAAATGTAAAATACAAAAACTTATTTTGATAAGATTCAACATTTTCAAAAATTCTGGACACTGCATTAGACATAAAACATCAAACTTGTCAACTGATATTTTCTTATCTACATAGATAAATTGACACTTAAGGTATACAAATATGTTTTTGGACCATTGTATATTTATAGAATGAGACAGAAAGATAAAAACACACACAGACATACAATGAACTTGTCGCACTGTCCTTGTTCAAAACTGTCCGATTTGCTCTCGAGTTTCATTTCGTCGCTCTTGCCTTTCTCTCCGTACACCTGCAGGAAGACCTGTGCATCAGTGCCAGCACCTTTCATCTCGGATGTAAAGATCCACAGAGACCAGGGAAATTCTGCGAAACACACACAAACAGACAGAAAAGACTCATTTGTGTGTCTTGATGGTGTAAGAGTCAATTCAACATTAGTTTTAAATGTTATAATTTATTGTTATTAGAATTTCATTTTATTATTGTTAATATTTTAATTAAGATAAGCCTTTTTTAATAAAGATATTGATAATTATAAATACATAATTTTATTTTATCGTTCATTTTATAAATGTTTTTTAATTATTGATTTTTTTATATTATTTGTAGAAATATTTCATTTTATCACTGACTTTATTTTTATGAATATAAATATATTTTTATCATTGATCTTCTTTTCATTTCAATATATTTTATTATTGATTTGATTGTTTTTTATTGATATACCTTTATTTTATTGTTGATTTATTTTAACTTTTTTTTTTATAATTTTTTTCTATTTTGGTTAATTTTTATAACATTATTTATCAATGATTTTTTGCTAACACTTTACGATAAGGTTCCATTAGTTAATGTTAGCTAACGTAATTAACATGAATGAACAGTGAGCAATACATTTATTACAGTATTTATTCATCTTTGTTAACGTTAGTTAATGAAAACACAGTCGGTCATTGTTAGTTCATGCTAATTCACAGTGCATTAACTATGTTAACGAATGACTTTTGATTTTAATAATGCATTAGCAACTGCTGAAATTAACATTAACTAAGATTAATAAATGCTGTAGAATTATTGTTCATTCTTAGTTCATGTTAACTAATGTGGTTAAGTATTGTAAAGCATTACCATTTTTTATGAACATAACCATTTCATTATTGATTTTGTTATTTTTATTAATAGAAATGTATAACTTTTGCTATTTTATGAATATTATTTTATTTTATTGTTGATTTTATCATCAGTTATTATTAGAATTGTATTTTATTCTTGACTTTATTTTTTATGAATAGATTCGTTGATTTCATTATTTTTTATTAATATCATTTTATTTTATTTTTGATGGTACTATTTTCATGATTATAATTTTATTTTAATACTGATTTTAGTTAGTGCTGTCAAAAGGATTTGCGATTAATCGCATCCTAAATAAAAGTTTTTGTTTACATAATATATATGTGTGTACTGTATATATTTAATATGTATTTATAATTACACATACATGCGTGCATATATTTAAGAAAAACATGTTGTTTATATATTAAATATATTTATGTAATATAAATTATATGAAAATAAATATATACATGTAAATACATGTAAATATTTTCAAAATATATACCGTATATATTATATTATATAAACAAAAACTTTTATTTTGTATGCGATTAATCACAATTAATCGTTTGACAGCACCAATAATCACATTTTATCATGTACGTTATTTTCACTAATACAATTTATTTTATTATTCATTTTTTTATATTTGTTATGAACTTACTTTTATTTAATTGTATATTTTATTATTTTAATAATATAATATAATTTAATTTTAATATTGACGTTAATGTTTTTTTAATTATTGATTCAATTTATGAATATAATTTTAATTTTATAATTTTATTTTACAATTAAATTTAGCTTAAATACAACACAGCACTATTTCAGCACATTTAGTATCAGGTTACTCTCTATTGCAGGTCTTTACACTGCAATACAGCATGCTTAGTAAACTTTACCCCTGATTGCTTCTACAGTAAAAGAGTTTGATCATTTGCTCACTCTTTTGCTTTTTCTGCCTAAGTGAGACCATCTCATACAGTTCTCGCTCCACCAGTCCATCACCCTCATCTTCATCCAACCACCTGCCGCAGGGAAATACCTGCTCTAAACCTGTGAACGGGCAGTATACCGTCACCTGTGAGAGAAAGACAGAGACAGATCACACCTTGTATGTATGAATAAGTAATGAAAGCTTCAAAACACCTTATAGCCCCGACACACACCTTTTCGCAATACCAGCCGCAGCTAATCCCGGCATTGTCGTGTCCGATCGTGACTCTGCTGAGCGGGCTGAGCAGTTCCAGCAGCTCCACGTTAAAGATGTCAATCTGAGCGCGCTCAAACGTGCCGCCCTCCAGGAACAACTTACCGCTGTTCTTAACACCCTTATGACCGTGCATGACGAAGTGGATCTTAGAGTTAGTGCCGGCTCCACGAATATCACCCGTCATCACCTGTACGTTATACACAATCGCTACACGCACATATGCAAACAAACAAATCCAAGTAAGTTTTAATCAAATGCACTTATTCTAACATACAAACACGTGTTTGCTCTCACCCATTGGTTGTGTGGCTCCGGCAAGTACATCTCTTTGTATTTTGCCGTCCCCTTCTGAGATGTCAAACCAGGCATTGACAGGAAACTCATAAACCTCCTTATTCCCCATGTCATCTATTACAACCTAAAACACATCATATTAATCACAAGGACAGAGACAAAGATAATCTTTCTGAAGATTTTATATGAAAAGTGCATTTGTGTACTTTATCACACCCCCAGCCAGCAGAAGACCCCTTGTTATTGTGTCCGATGGTGATTTTTCGAAGTCTGCCAAGATTTGGTGCTTCGATGGTGAATTTGTCTTCATTACCGCGCTCAAAATTGTCCTTTCCATCGCTTGCCAGCTTCCGTTCTCCTGCAAACATCACATCACACATACACATAGAAGCATTGTTTTTATCACTGAAAATTGTAAGAAATTTGTCATAATTAAAAATAAAAAAGTATTATATAATATATTTATAATGTTATAAATAAATGAATAAAATAAAAAAATAATAAAATATTAAATTAAAAATTAAATTAAAAATAAAATAAAATCGTATATAAATAAATAAATTAAATTCATTTTTAATATTAAATTAAAAATTAAATAAAAAAATAAAAAAATAATATAAATTATATATTAAATTGAAAATGTAATTTTAAAAAAACATAAATAAAATAAAATAAAATAATGGTTTAATAAAAAACTTTTTTTATAATTGTACAAATATGTCTAACAATAATTAAAAATGTTCTAGGCAATTAAAGTTTGACCTTAGTGTGTTTTTTTGCAATATATTATAACATTTACACAGAAACACAGACTGCTTTTACTGACCTGTATCCCCAAACTCTCCGAAAATATTGAGGTAAACATCAGCATCGGTCCCACTGCCTTTAGCATCCATTGTGAAGACACTGGCTATGTACTTGTTCTCTGCAATATATGAACAGACACACATTGACACATACATAAGATAAAACCCTTTATCAACATTTTATTGCATGCACCATATATTTTTGGGCATTTTGAAACCATGGAGCACAAAAATCACCAGTGAGCTCTTCCCTGGAAAAAGCTTCCACATCTGTGAGATGCAATGTTATATTGTTAGCGGTATCTGGGAATGTTGGACTGGTGATATTGTGATCCCCATCTGAAACTCTACTCTACTACTAAATTTCTCCTAATCCTCTGTATGCAACCTGAGTCTGGTGATGCTTGTATGCATGCATCATCTATTATCGTGATCGCATGACCTATGTGATGTTATCTATGGTTTATATGGCTTTATCTGAGAGTTGTTATAACTTGTTTGAGGTACTTTACATATGCTACAGGTCTCAGTGGGAAAATGACAGTGTATCATACAATGCACGTGTTATTTATGTAGTGTTAATGTGTGTATGTACACTGACTGTTCTGTCTGTTGTATATGGGCTGACTCAAGGACTGCGTTTTGTGGAAGAAAGAAAGAAGGAACGAAAGAAAGAAAGAAAGAAAAAGAAAGAAAGAGACATGGTTTTGGAACATAATGACGATGAACACATAATGACAGAATTTTCATTTTTGCATGCCTAAATGCAAAATGTTCAATAATAGTAAAATAAAAAAAATGTGTCTAATTAAAAAAATGTTCTAGGCAATCAAAGTTTCGCCAGATTCACAGCAAAAAATAAAAATAAAATAAAATAAACAGTTTAATCTAAAATCATGTTTTATACTTCATACTTACTAAGTCTAAAAAAAGAAGTTCAAGCTGGTAAAAAGTTTGACTAGATGTGTGGCACATTTTTCAGGTGATCCAAAAATAAAATAAAAAATAAATAAAATAAAATAAAATAAAATAATGACCTAAAATCATGTTTTATACTTTAAAGTCTAACAAAACAAAACAAAACAAAATTCTAGGCCACAAAAAGTTAGACTACATTTGTGGCACATTTTTCAGGTGATCAATTTTTTTTTAATTCAATTAAATAAAATAAAATAAAATAAAATAAAATAAATTAAAAATGGTTTAACTTAAAATCGTGTATTGTACTTGCAAGTCTACTAAATTTGTGGCACATTTTTAGGTGATCCAAAAATGTTTAATTAAATTGAATAAAAAAAAATAAAAATAAAATAAAATAAAACAAAATCAAAATAGTTTAACCTAAAATCATGTTTTGTACTTGCAAGTCTAACAAAAAAGAAAATTGGCAACAAAAAGTTTGACTAGATTTGTGGCACATTTTCAGGTGATCCAAAAATGTTAAATTAAATTAAATTTAATTTAATTTAAAAAATAAATAAAATAAAATAAAATAAAATAAAATAAAACAAAATAATAGTAACTGGATTTGTTTATTTACTCTCTGTTGTGCAAGCATGAATTGTAAATAAAAGGTCACAACATACGTTTTGGGATGTCCATGGGGTTCAGGCTACCCAACAGATATCGGACAGTAAGTCCGTCCCCCTCGTCTCTGCTCAGCCAATTGTTGCAGGCGTAGAAGAATCGGAGATGTGGCCTATTCATATCAGTCACAATGACCCGGTCCAGGAACCAACTGGCACTCATGCCTGTGTTATCATGCTCAATTCTGCATTACAGTAGGTACATCACAAGACATATATGGTTGTAACTTTTAAGACTTGCCTTAAAGATAGTTACTCGTGGATGTATATGGACATATATGTACCTAATTTTCTTTATAGGCCCAACATTGTGCGTTTTGATCCTGAAGACGTCAGTCTTGTTTTTTTCAAAAGCTGTTCTGCTCCTGAAATTAACATAAATAAACGTGTGAATACACTCAAAACTAACTATTTACTGTGACACTATGCATCGACATCTGAAACTGACTAGTATGCAGGAGTGTGTTTATGATAAAAAAACATCTGTCACTGTCAATGACCCACATATTGCTCTACGGTCTCTTGCGCTGGCTTCGGCAAAAGCATCTCTCTAATCAAAATGCGAAATGCATGAATTAAAAATCACCCAGTATGAATTACACATCCACTCACACTGCCAAATTACTCACACACGTACACACGGACTTACCGATGCGAAGAAACCAACACACATCTCACCTGAGATCAGCACGCTGAAAACGCACCAGCAAACTTTGGAAATGATGACATTTAGACAGATTCAGAGATTCTGTTAAATATCATCTCGATTCCAAAATGTTGCATTCTGACTGTCGGACAGAATTAAAGTCCAAAAACATTTCTGTTCTATTCTCTCAAAAGTTTACATACACCTTGCAGAATCTGCAAAATGTTAATTATCTTACCAAAATAAGAAGGATCATACAAAATGCATGCTATTTTTTATTTAGTGCTGACCTGAATAAGATATTTCACATAAAAAAAACTTTACATAAAGTTCACAAGAGAAATAACCCTGTTCAAAAGTTTACATACACTTGATTCTTAATACGGTGTTGTTACCTGAACACAGCTGTGTTTTTTGTTTAGTGATAGTTGTTTATGAGTCCCTTGTTTGTCCTGAACAGTTAAACTGCCCGCTGTTCTCCAGAAAAATCCTTCAGGTCCCACAAATTTGGCTTTTCAGCATTATTTGTCTATTTGAATTCTTTCCAATGGCTGTATGATTTTGAGATCCATCTTTTCACACTGAGGACAACTGAGGGACTCACATGCAACTATTACAGAAGGTTCAAATGCTCACTGATGCTCCAGAAGGAAAAACGATGCATTAAGAGCCAGTGGGGTGAAAACTTTTGGAATTTGAAGATCAGGTTAAATTTAACTGATTTTGTCTTCTGTAGCTTCTGAAGTGCAGTACTAAATGAAAAAAATATAATATTTAGGCCAAATAAGAAAAATGCACACGTCCTCATTCCATTCAAAAGTTTTCACCCTCGGCTCTTAATACATTGTTTTTCCTTCTGAAGCATCAGTGAGTATTTGAACCTTCTGTAACAGTTGCATATGAGTCCCTCATTTGTCCTTAATGTGAAAAGATGGACCTCAAAATCATACAATACTCAAAATACTCAAAAATGCTGAAAAACCAAAGAATTTGTGGGACCTCAAGGATTTTTCTGAAGAACAGCAGGCAGTTTAACTGTTCAGGACAAACAAGTGACTCATGAACAACTATCACTATAACAAAAAAACACAGCTGTGGATCATTCACGTAAGAACACAGTTAAGAATCAAGCGTATGTAAACTTTTGAACAGGGTCATTTTTATTAATTCAACTATTATTTTCTCTTGTGGACTATATGTAAAATCTTATCAGGTCAGTACTAAATAAAAAATAACATGCATTTTGTATGATTTGCAGATTCTGCAAGGTGTATGTAAACTTATGACCTCAACTGTACAAACTAAACTTCCAAATGATTTTATGCATTTTTCATCATAATTGTGCAATTTTCTTCTAAACCTTTTTTGAAACTACATCTGATTTCCATTTCTGGCCTTTTTACTATAGTTGTAATGTTTTATGAGTCATTATGCAACATTAACCATTTGGACATTCATCTGAGAAAGTAAAAACTCTCCCATTAGTAACTAATTCCTGAATCAGTTGCTGATCATTGATCAGCACTGATCAGAAGGATTGATTACTGTAGGGGGAGTTTTGAGGGTCTCTCTTTGTACTCATAAAAAATCAACACGCATACATGGGAGATTATGTATGTGTGGAGATTTCTATGAGTAGCCTACCTGTTTGGGTTGATCGGATGTGTTAACTTCTTCAAAGACCACAAAAGGAAGTGATGTCATATGACTGTACACTCTCATTGCTTCAATGAGAAAGTCACATGAATCTCTTCACCCTCAGATGAATGTCCATGGTGATGCTGTACAGATGAGAGCAAATCCTGTGCTTCGCCATGCCATTGTGTGTAATGGATGAGCCAAGCGTGATTAAAATTCATGTCATGAATAATTCATTTCATGAATAATCCTACTAGCCCTATACTAAGAAAACAATATCTGTTTCCCAAAGATGTGATGGTGTGAATGTCATGGTCAAAGCACACAGGATGTTCTCTTGTACAGCATTGTGCGCAAAAAACAATGCACGGCCACACACGAGCAGATGAGGTGGCCATGTTAAAGTTATACCTCTTTTCTGTGCTGTAGATTAGAGAAGAATACAGAATTATAGAATTGACATGTCAGATATGCACTCTCCTGTCAAAATCAACAGAATTTCCTAGTTATTCTGCACTTAACTGAACAATTTTCACTCGGAAACCACTCGTAAATAATTACTAAGAAACGGCAATTGAATTAAACATGAAATTTTGAAATGGAAAGACTGAAATAATCCTGTCAACATACTCCAATCTTCAATAATCTGCAAGGGATCCATTGGTGAGCAAGTGATGAACAAGCTCATTTACATTTCCAATGTCCTGAGAGTGAGTTAATTTTGATATGCGTTGTGCTGCAATTATAAACAATGAAAATACTTATACTAATAATGACAAATAGTAATTTTCAGTACCAGACTTGTCCATCTGGGAACGCTCAAGACTGACATTGTCATGTTGAGATGCAGTATTGAAGCATAACTTACTTGCTGGCCAGGTGAACTTTGGGAGTCACTCCAAACTCTCCAAACAAGGTGACGAACACATTAGCATCGGTCCCGGCACCTTTAACATCACCTGTGACGGTCACCACCTCGTACACTGAGAAGAAAGGAGAACATTCTGTAAACCAATTATACCTGACCCTCCACAAAAGAAAGCATCTTGTTTTCATTTGCATAACATTAGAAGGACTGTAGTCTCAAATGCGTAGTGCTCAGGTATATCCTGTGTAACCCAACAACCTGCTATTCTAAGCTCACCCACATTTGTATAAGATGAATTGCTGTAAGCAATATCTCTGTAACTTAGCCACGTTAACGGAGTGAGAGTTCGACATGGCCCTGATGCTCACCATGTGACCTCTACCTTTCTCTGAACCGCTGCGAGACCCTGGGACTACCAAATGCATGTCTGAACCTGAGGTGCAGCATGTCTAGAAGTAACGTTCAAACAGAGTTCATTTGGAACACATTAAGTTTATTTGAGAGTAACCAATAAATATGGGTCAATTTGGTCAAACCAAGTCTTGGCATGCTGTGATATGCTTGTGCTCTTATTTCAGAAAACAACCCTGTACAAAGTTCTTAAGTTGCTTTATAGTTCTTTAAAAACTTATTGATGTTTCTTATCCACCTTGTGGATAAGATGTCCTCCCAGCTCTTCTCAAAACATACAGTGCGACTACCCTAGTGAAAAATATATATACTACAATGTATTTAAAATACATTTATTTCATGCTAAGTATATTACAAATACATTTACATATTATGTACTTAATTAAAATACCTGCAGTTGTACTTTTAGCATACTAAACTGGCATATTTAAAGTCTGCTAAATTGGAACAACTAATTTTGCACTTAATGCACTTTAATTGCCCGGAAGTAGTGGTGAAGTCCAACTAAACATACACTTAAGTATATCTGATTGTGCTGGAACTATTGCAAGTATACTTTAGGTACACTTTAAATCTTTCGCATTTAAAAACCGATATTATTTAAAGATCATACAATCCTCATCAACAGTGACATATTTTAGACTTAATATTAAGAAATGTGCATTGTGCACAAGTAGTACTCCAAATGAAGTTTAATTACAACTTTTTATCTCAGTAGATCTCTAACGATCTGTCAGAAAATATGTTAATAGACTTGAACTATACTTAGTATAAAATAAATGCATTTTACATCTATCACTTTTTTACTAGGATAGTATAGTTCGATTCATTAACAAATGACTCTTATGAACCGGTTCGCCTAATGAATCGATATTCACCAACTTAAAAGTTACCCGTTGAATCATTCTATCGAATCTTTCACTGAACGAAATTGAATCATTTTTAAGCGGATACTGAATCAACAATATGACTCACTGAACCTCAAGTGATTACTTTCATTTATACCCGACGCGAAATAAACCGAAAACTGTTGTATACTTACCGTTAAATCAAATTAACAAGATATCTATTCATATAATGTAATAACGACAGTTTTATCATTGGGACTTTCAGCAGGTCCACTTTTTCTGTCAGTAATTTTGGCGCGCTGTCGATTGACGTTCACCTTCTTTTTTTTTCCCTCCGCTTGTACGGTTAATTAAAAGTCAACTGTCTTACTGACATTGTAAATAAACTAAAGGTCATTTAAGTGATAAATAATTACATTACTTATGTTTTGCCACTGTAAGCGCCATACAAATCCTAACAAAATACGCTCGAGTCGCAGCACTTTCGCTATGGTTACCTCAGGTAAATGCCAAACGCTGTTACATAATTACGCAGTTTGAACGTAATTGTATTTATTTATTTACATAATATTTATATATTAAAACTTTAAACAAAAAAATAATAAAAAAATGAAAATATAATTATTGTTGTTTTAATTTAAACATTAACTATCTATAATATAAATAATTATATTTAATGGAAACTTCAAAACCCTTATTCAGCACAATGGCTGTCAGAATTTATATACGTAAACCAGCTTGCACAGGGTTTTTATTTTATTTTTTTTTTTGATCATCTTTTGATTTGGCCAGGGTAAGGTACCTCAACCCCGACGTGCTACGGCTGACTGAACCTGACAGCATGACGTCCATCGTGCTGAATGAGGTTTTGATGGTTCCATGAAAAGGCCGATTAGAGTATAATGTTTCAGGCCATAGAGAGGTGCCCGTCTGATTCAAATCCACTATTGGCCTGTTGCCCGCCGCCGTTCTCTCATGATACCCTGCTGCCAGGACACCGTAATAATCAGTCAATCCAGACACGCCTCTGCTGTGCCAATGAGAGACCTCTAGAGCCTCCTGCCAATGTGAAATCCGGAAGGTTCTCTGACTGGATTCTAACGGAATGACCAGAATTTTACAGCAAATCAGATACTGACATTCTGAAACATAGAATTCTGATCTGAATTAGAACAGCAAGAACATTTTTAATCTTCATACTCTCTTAAAAATAATGGTTCCAAAAGGTTGGTTTCACATAGAAGAACCATTTTTGGTTCCTCAAAGAACCTTTCAGTTCACCATTTTTAAGGTTCACATCTTTTTCCACTATAAAGAGTCTTTTGTGCATTGGAAAGTTTCTATGGATGTTGAAGGTTCTTCATAAAACCACTGATGCCAATAAAGTACTTTTAATTTAAGAGTGAACAGCTTACGTTGTTCAACCTCCAACGTTCAAGTAATCAATTAAGAGAAGTTCCAGGGTTAAAAGAAATCCAACCTGTGAGAAACCGAGAGGAGGGGGGTGCCTGACTGAGAGTGAAAGCAGAGAAAGAGACAGACGCAGAGAGAGAGAGAGAAAGACAGTTTATCCCCAGAAGACAGACAGTTTGACGGTAGGTCGAATGCCGTGGCTCTACAATTAACCAAGTCTCCAAATTTAAAAGGATAGTTCATCAACAAATCACAAATCTGACACGAATTCACCCTCATGTTGTTCCAAACCTGCATCGCTCTTAAAAACAAAGAGGTTTTTACAGCAATGACCAAAGAACCTTTTAGTGTCTTAAGTTTTAAAAATAACTTTTTTCTTACACTGTGAAGAGCATTTTAATAATCTGAAGAAACCTTTTCCACTTTTTCCTAAAACTTTGTGCATTCAAAGGTTTTATAGATATTAAAAGTTCCTCATAGAGCCATCAATGGCACACAAAAAGAGACATTTTGGAGGACAATTCATATAAACCATGACTGTCAAACTACAAAAAGGACAGCAAAAGCACAATAGAATTAATCCAGATGACTTGTGCACTTAATTTAAAGTCTTCAGAAGTCATATGATAGCTTTGTGTGAGAAAGTCATTCATTGATAATCTTCTCTAAGCTCTGAAATTTTAATATTGGCTACTTTTATGGTGCTTTATGATTTTTTAGTCCTTCATGAAGCTTAAAAGTCATGGTTACTGTGTTTTGGCTGTTGTTCTTTCACAGAAAACCATAATAGCATGTTTGGAGGAACTTGAGGGTGACTAAATGGTAACAGAATTTTCATTCTCAAGCAAATTATCCCATTCAAATGAATAAATACATTAAATTCTGACAAAATGCTTTGGGAAAACCTCAGCGGATCTACTTTTTTACTTTATTTCAGTGAAAAGACTGAAAAGGCGAATCCTCTTCCAAAGTCTACCTTTCTTTTTGTTGAACTCATCTTCTTGATCATCCGATTCCTCCGTGTGATAATTCATCAGCTCCTCCTGGTAGACCTCGGCATAATCCACCTGTTTGACCTTTGACTTCTTCCCTTTCTTCGCTTTCTTTTCGTCGTCGCTGTCGGAACCTTTCTTTTTCTTTTTATCTTTTTTCTTCTTCTTCTTATCCCCTTCTTCCTCTTCCTCCTCCTGCACGGCATCCTCATCCTCCTCTTCCTCAGCTGACTTCTTCTTTTTCTTTCCGTCCTTGCTCTTTTTTTCCTTGGACCCCATTTCTTCTTGTCCTTCTTTGCTTTCGGATGTTTTACTCTTCTTTTTCTTGTCTTTCCTTACCTCCCGGTCCTCGTTTGAGGTCCGTTTTTCTTTGCTGATGGGCTCATTGTTGTTCTGCTCATCCGTCCCGTCGTCATTCTCTGTCACCTCAACATCTTTCTTCTTTTTCTTTTTCTCTTTCACGGATTCGCCCTTTTTTCTCTTCTCTGTAGGTGTCTCAGCGCTTTCTGTCTTCTCGTCGGAGCTCTTCTGTCTTGTCTTTGCGTCCCTCTTGCTCTTTCTTTTCGCGGTTGGCTCCTTCTCCTCTCCTTCGTCATCCCTTTCTTCGGTTTCTGTTGGTTTTTTCTCTTTTGTGGGCATCTTTTATTCATCTGGAGTGTGGCGGGGTGAGGGTGAGTGTTTCCTCGCCGTCTGCGGTGTAAGGTGTCGCCGTCTGACCCGCGCCGGCCGATGGGCCCCTGCGTGCAGCTGGAGCGGGGCCTCAGCTCGGAGCCGGAGGCTCTCTCGCGCAGGTCCCGCGGTGCGGCGCGGAGCTCATGAATAATTACTGTGCTCAGTGTGGTCACATGATCTGTGAGAGAAAGCAATGAAAACGGAGAGGACAGCGAGAGAGAGGGGGCTGGGCCTCACAGCGTTTATTATTCATAGTCTGGGGATCGCTTTACTAAAGCACGGCGTGCATTTATATGCACACAAACTTATATATGCCATGTGTTTATAAAAATACGTAACCACAATGTCAAGGGAAATATATGCTCATTTGTGCGCATTGATTGCACAGTTCAAAGGCACATCAATAGAAAAAGGACATGGGGAAAAAAAAGAACGAAGTCTACAGTCTGTAACAAAGAAAGAGACACACAGAGAAAGAAGATACACCAGTAGAGAGGGAGTCTTACAGAACAGATAATTAAAGACGCTTCACTAACACTTGTAAATAATTAACAGTGATTTCATTAACACAAATAAATAAGTTAGTACCACTGGATTAACTTGGTCAAACTATTTAACATGCTTTACCCAACCTAGGCAATAAAGAAGATCGGGCTCCTAATTTACGCAAATTGCCGTCTGGCTGAAAAGGCAAGTAGAAGAAGTTGCTCTAAAACACTTGTGTGCGAATATAAACATAAAGAACAGCTCATAAAGACATTTTTACATTTTCATGACTGTTCAAAACTCACTTTTACAATGTTAGAGGGTTGTGAGTATTTACCAGGGCATTGTTCATGTGTTTTGGGTAGTCGCTAAGGTTTTCTGAGTAGCTGTTAAGTCATAGTCCACCCTCAAACAGGGATAAACAGTAAGTGTTTTTATCTTCTCCTGGCACTGCTAGTGTTGTCAATTGCCTAAAAAATAGATTTAAAAACTCTCTATAGTTAATTGTATAATTTTTTCACACACCTCATTTCACCAAATGTTCTTTGCAAAGAAAACGTTGCAATAGGGTCATTCCACCAAATCAATGCCTTTTGCCTCCCTAAGATATAATCAAACATGGATTTGATATAACAAGAAATAAATGTGCAATTTAAAAACATAACAACACTATGTATGCTTTCATAAATATTACATAAAAAAAATCATTTAAATATTATTTTAAATAATTTCAATAGCACTAATGCTGGTATGGGTGTTTTTTGTTTTTTTCTTTTTTTCAGCAGGACTTTTAATTAGCAAACTGATGTAAAAATGATACAAAATAGTTTCATTGTTAAGCAATGTTTTCTATAAAATATAAATCATTTTATTGATGTCCCCTGATTTCGTGTCAGCCCTGTTACCCTCATCAAAAAACCCTAGTAAAATAATGTTCAGTTAATATTCACTTCTAGGTGGCTACATCATCTCTCAACCAGGATTCCAACACTAAAAACACAAGCATGTTTCTCTCACTCCTCTATAATGTTCTATTTTTGATTATTTATAAGGCTTGACTGAGGGGGACAATCATGCAATGTCAACCCTGTTACCATTTTTTAAATTTAAATTTAAACATTTATTTCTTACATTTAATATAATCAATACCTACAAGTAAAATCCTTTCAACATTAGCTAGCAATTAGCAAATTTGTTTGAAATCATCAAACCTGTTACTTATTAGAGTAACAGATTTTGACGTGGCTAACAGGGATGACATTAATTAGGTTTGACTCTGTTTTTAAAGATTGTCTGTGTAAAATTCAAACATTTTTAAGGTTACCCTCTGTATATTATTGAGCTAATGCCTATATCATTCAGTGGCATGTGAGTTCTAATTAAACTATAGTATCTAGAAACGCTTGTCGTGTCGGTAACAGGGTTGACAAAAAAACAAAACTTGAAGTAGAAAAATAGTCATAAGATAACAAATGACATAACCTGAGATGGCAAAATAAAAATTCTTATCATTTTAAGCTGTCTTCATTTCATGGATATTCAACTTACTTTATTTTTCAGTGTTTCCAAGTGGAAAAGGCACCGATTTCGTGGAATGTCTCAAAATACCTGAGAAGTTTACAGCTAGAATATAATTCCAATAACCCATCATTTCAACAAATTCAGAAACGTTTCTGCTGGGAGATTTTGGCATACATAGATTGCAAGACGTTACTGAGAAATGTACAAAACAAATGCTAAATTGTACTGACAGGATTGCCGCTGAAAACTAATGCTAACGCTAATTTTTTGCGAGTATATCCCTAATCTAGATGTGTATAGATTGATTTGTCTTTGTTGATTCTTAAGTGTGTGTGTGAATAACAATTTGAACCCATAAGAAATTCTCTTGAGACGACATGCTAATTCTGACTCCTGCCATTAGCTATATTACGAACACCTGATACTGCTATCATCTGATAAACACAGGATCACACACAAACCAGCTCATTTACACACACATATCTCTCACATACACACGTTTTTTCTCTGCCTCCCTCAGACTCAAACAAATTAACGTTACCTCAGCAAGGATAGCGTGTGTTTGTTTCAGGATATGCTAATGTTTGTGATAGGAAATTTCCAGTACCACAACAAACAGTCATTTCTATCCATCTGAAAGAAATTAACTGAGCATTTATTTTCACTCAACTACTTTGCCCATGTAGAGACATCTTGTGGGCACAAACTGTAGTCTGACTATCATTGACATGACCAGCAGGTGGCGATATGACAAGGCGCTCTTATAATACACGCTAGGGCGGACACACACATACAGAACACACACCATATGTTAAATAATTCACACTTCACTAAACAGTCTGTTGTAGAGACAACAAACGGGTCAGCTGACCAGCTAATATACCTACATGTGACCCTCCCGTTTGTGTCCACTGCGATTTGTAAACCGGATCAAGTGGTTCATTCAAAAGAACCGATTCAAATGAACGATTCGTTCGCTGATTCATATATCTGAATTATCTAAGACTAATGAATTAAATTTTTTAGGTGAACCATTCTTACTGAGATTCATTACAAAGAAAACTATTTGCAGATGCTGTTATTGTTAATAAATAATGTATTTAGAATAAACCCACTGTCCACTGTAAAAAAAAAATAATTTTCAAAGTAGTAAATAAAGAAATTATATCACAGAATTATAGAATGGAGGCTTGTAGAATTTTACCCTCCAATTATGTTCTGGAAATTATATTTACAAACTCTGTTTGTGTTTCTGGGTCCAAGAACTCTAGAGAAATCAAACTATGTTTGTCTGTTTGAAACTGATTAACCTCTGAAACGGATCAATTTACCACTGGCTCAACACCCGACACCAACCCTGCATATCTTGGAGAGATGACGTGTTTGTGACACTAAAAATAATATAAAACACCACAGAAGTCACTTTAAAGAGGCTGAGCACAAAGCTTAGAAGCAGATCTGTGTGCTTTATTGGCTTGACAAACAACTGTACATTTGTGTTAACAAAACAATGACAGGACAAAAAACAGTGCATGAGAAATAAGAATATTAAATTAATAAATATTAAAAAGTAAAAATAGAATAAGTGATTAATTCTGTGCCAGATAATGTTGTGCAACTTAAGAAATTAATGGTGATAGATAGATAGATAGATAGATAGATAGATAGATAGATGTGTTCAGGTTTCATGAAATCAGGATCTTGATGAATCGTAAAAAGTCGATTTCTTGGTAAAGTGATAATGTCACATCGTTATCACAATATCATATACAAGCAACCTGAAAACAAAGTATATAAAGTTCAGCATTATAAACATGATCAGTTGATTTAAAAGACACTAAAACCTCAATTGCGGATTGTTGTGTGAGAGAAAGACAAACTGTGTTTTGAATTTGATTACACAAAGGTTTTACTTCCCGCAAATTATCATACATAACTTCAGAACCTGTGCATTAAACATGTATTTACCATTATACATAAACTTTTCAACTGAAATGTCAAATTCAGTCTGCTTTTATGCACTGATGTAGTCGTTAATGGACAATTAAACTTGCTCTTGAACCATGTTTGGACTGGCATAATCTGTCTTAACCAGGCGCAATGTGACACAATCGTAGCCAGTGATGTATATTTGACTGAGAATTTTGGACCAATCAGATTCTGCTGTGGGCGGAGCTACTCTGCTGAAATAGAGATCTGCTGAAATAAAAATTCTCATTTGCTGCTTTAGAGTGCATTAGTGCCCGCCCATTTTTTCCAGTGACCAATGAGATTCCACTATGGATGGGGCTGCTCTGCTGAAATAGAATTGTAAAAATGAAAAATCTCATTTGCTGCTTTAGAGTGAGCATTAGTGCCTGCCCACTTTTGCTCAGTGGCATTATTTCCGGAATTATTTTTCCCATTCATTTTTCCAATAGGGATTTTAAAAATAAGTCTTCTTTTAAGGATTTTAAGCCATGAACCAAAACGAACAAGCTACAAAGTGAATCACAACATTACAAACTCCTCAGACTGGACACTCATGCAGGTTGCCAGATTGAGGACACGTAACAGGAACGAGCCTTACACTGTAAATTGATGAGTTGATTAATCCAGACTTTAATGCTCTGGTCGTAGAGATTTTTGATGGATGCCAAGGCTTTTTAGGTCGGGTAGAATCTGCGATCTCTGACCCAGTTCATTTGCAGGCTTCCATGGCTGAAACACGCTGTGTTTTCCACCAACTGGCAACCTGGGGTGCTGAAATGCTATTGGTTAAACTGGCAGTGGGCGGAGTCACACAGATCAAAACAAAAACAGACATTCCGACATGAAACGCACATTTCAAAGTAGAATAACTGGCTGTAGCATTGTTTTTCAAAGAAACATGAATATTTCCTAAATATCTGCAAACATATTATGGTATTTATATGTTTTAGTTGGCCTCAACCAAAGCATTTACCATCAATTAATAACCTTGGACCTCAAAACACGACTGTCTCTAACAGTTATTGTTAAAAATCAATGTCGTTATGGAGAAAATGAATGAGTTTTTAGCTCCAGAACTCATCTGTTGTGTTATATTGTTGGTTTGCTGCCTCCTCACAAAGTTTAAAACGTGATATCTGCTCTGTTACACAAATACGACACCATTACGGAAATTCACCAAACATTAAACACCATTTTGCAACTGTCCCGACACGATATTGTAAAATCACACAGTAACAAAACACCTGGCCTTTAAGGCAGCGATTCACACGCACGCTCTTAAGTCTGATTTCCTTAGCGCCAGTGAATGGGAGGAGCTCTACAAAACGGACCAATCAGATTGTAGATGCACTTGGCGGTTTCACCTGCAGGGCCCCGTGTGCACGTGCACGATGCCGCGGGCATGCATGTGCATGAAGTTGAAGATCTCGTATGGCATGGCGTGGAAACCGGGGCGGGGCTTGACGTTGTCATAGTAATGGTGCGTTATGAAGATGCCGGCGGGGTTCATGGGAAACGCCCAGAAGCCGTAGAGATGCACTTCTTCGCATAACTCCATGGCCGCGGTGACCAGCATCAGGCCGCTGCTGAGGCGTTTGGCGCGGACGCCCTGCACGGCCCAGAAGCGTTGCACGTTCAGCAGGTACTGCGGGTGGAAGAAGAACACGCCGCGGGTCGACTCGAAGTCGTCCAGCATGTACTTGACGCGGAATGACACGTCGGTGTTTCGCGTGTTGTAGAACGCCGGCAAAACCACAGAGGAGTTCTCGTAGTTCTGCAGAACGTCGTAAAATGGCTTTCTCCATTTCTCCAACTTTTGGAATCTGGTCCAAATAGAGAGAGAAAATTTGTGTTTTAATGGTTGTGTTACAGGAACGTAAAATGTAGGGATGCAAAATGATATTATATTTTTATATTTATCCTCATTATTATTAATACAGGTCCATTTAATAAATGTGTGCTGTAATTATACTTTATCCAAAAATACCTACGAATGCTATTATTATTACATGTTGCTGTTATTATTGTTATTATTATTATTATTACAGGTCCATCTAATAAATGTGTGTTGTAATTATACTTTATGCAAAAATACCTATGAATGCTATTATTATTACATGTTGTTGTTATTGTTGTTATTATGAATAAAAATGCTATTATTATTACTATTTTATTAGTGTTATTATTATTATTATTAATAATAAAATGCTATTATTATTACTATTTTATTAGTATTATTATTATTATTAAAAAATGCTATTATTATTACTATTTTATTAGTGTTATTATTATTATTATTATTATTATTATTACTACAGGTCCATCTAATAAATGTGTGTTGTAATTATACTTTATGCAAAAATACCTATTAATGCTACTATTATTACTCTATTATTATTATTATTATTATGTTGTTGTTGTTGTTATTGTTATTATTATTGTTATTACAGGTCCATCTAGTAAATGTGTGGTGTAATTATACTTTATGCAAAAATACCTATGAATGCTATTATTTTGTTGTTGTTGTTGTTATTATTATTATTATTATTATTATTATTATTAAATATAATAATTTGTATATTATTATATAGATATGAATATTTGTTATTATTATTATTATTATTTGGTAAATAAAAAAATAATAATTAATAAATACATTTAAATTTTGCTTAAATACAATTAACCTTTTGCAATAATATTATTCATTACTTTTATTATTTGAATTCATTTTAAATTAAGGTTATTTTAACACATTTCATCATGGTGGTATTTTTTGTTCTACCTGTAAGTTATGCTGATTTAAATATTAATGAATGAATGAATTAATTAATATTACAACAAGATTATTATATTAGAATAAAAAAATAGAATAAAAAATGGATTTAATGAGAATTCTTAAAAAACAAAAAAGTAAATATTGGCAACAAACAAATGCTAGATAAATAAATAAATATATACATAAATAAAGTAATGAAAATAAATAAATAAATAAATGAATATTATGCATACAGAAAATTATGCCTTTTAAATAACCATTAAGACATATATTTGAATAAATAAATAAATGTTTTCGTAAGATTCACCCAGGCACTGGTATTTACAATATGACCAAATCCTATATTACATTTTGTTTTTAATATTTATATGTGCGTGTGTTTGTGTACCTCTCAGTTATAATGCTGGGATTTACTGTAACAAGGTCAGTCTTAGATCCCACATCTTCACTGTACATATCTGAGATGGGAGGAATATTACATCTGAAAGAGAGATTTGACATGTTGTTCAGCAGATGCCAGATGTATATTCCCATCATGCACAAAGAGAGTAACACACACAACAGCATATTACCGGAAGACAAAGTCAGCTGCATCGATCTCACGTCCACACTTGCTGTTTTTGATGATGCCGCCGTTCCCGATGACGGCACATTTCTTAAACTGGGATTTGGAATAGGGCATGTCCTGCAGTCAGAGCACAGAATACATTCAGAAACAGGACAGGAGCAACCGAAATGGGATTACAGGGATGAGTGCTTGGAGATGGTTGCCTGGCAACTGTTGCAGGCATAGGGTTTCTAGGGTGTGATCACTGCAGAGGTTGCTAGGTAACGCTTGAATTGATAGTTAAGGATAAGGATACTTGATTGGTAATGTTCGTCAGGGTGTGTCTGCTTCAACTGAAGAGAAAATATGTTTATGTGTATGTGTGTGTGTATGACTTCCCAGGGTATTTGGATTCCATTTTCTTTGCTTGTCTTTTGGATCTAAATAAAAGAATAAAATGTGTGTGTGTGTAAACAGATTTCAGCATGCAGATATCAATTCACCCATTTTGATTTTCCACTGCAGTCAAACCATTCTTATGGAATTTACTCATGATTCCCATTGGAATTGTGTTTGGAAAAAATCCTAATTGAATCATATAAGAATCTTTTGTGAATCATTTGAATTAACTTATATTATTCTTATTGGATGTCATTTTTAATCAGAGCTTGGTAACACTTGGTAATGCATTAATTATGCCTTGCAATGCATTTTATAATGCATAATATGATCTAATTAATAACTGAAACCACATAATGTGGCCTCAAACCTAAAGAATAATATAATATAATGTAATATAATATATTAATTACAACTTATTTGGAAATCTAGGTATAATCTAAAATCTGTTTTCTACTAAAAAAGGAAATTTTTAATAAAAAGGAAAATAATAGAATAGATTAGAATAGAATAGAACAGAATAGAATAGAATAGAATAGAATAGAATTACAATTTATAAATCTATCTTGGAATAATCTTAGAAAAACGTATTTCTACCAAAAAAGGAAATATAATATAATATAATATAATATAATATAATATAATATAATATAATATAATATGATTTCATATATTAATTACAACTTATTCCGAAATCTAGGCATAATCTAAAATCTTGGAAAACTGTTTTCTACTAAAAAAGGAAAGTTTTCTAATAAAAAGGAAAATATTATAAAATATAATATAATATAATATAATATATTTACAATTTATACAGTTTATAAATCTAGGTGTAATCTATTATCTTGGAATAATCTTAGAAAATGTATTTCTACTAAAAAAGGAAATATAATATCATATCATATCATATCATATCATATAATATCATATAATATCATATGATTTAATATATTAATTACAATTTATTCGGAAATCTAGGTATAATCTAAAATCTTGGAATAATCTGGAAAACTGTTTTCTACTAAAAAAGGAACATTTTCTAATAAAAAGAAAAATATTATAATATAATATAATATAATATAATATAATTTGGGCTCAAACCTAAAGATTATAATAATATAATATAATATATAATATAATATATTGTAATTACAAATTATTTGGAAATCCAAGAATAAATCTACAATCTCGGAATAATCTTGGAAAAATGTATTTCTACTAAAAAAGAAAATAATATAATATAATATAATATAATTACAACTTATTTGGAAATCTAGGAATAATCTATAGTCTTGGAGAAATGTATTTCTACTAAAAAAGGAAATAATATACTACAATTTAATATATAATATAAGATATCATAAAAACTAAGTAATATAAAATAATGGGATATATTATAAAATAATAGGAAATATTTAAAGGCGCTATAAATTTAATAATATAATTTGGCCTCAAAACTAAAGATTATAATATAATATAATTAATATATGATTTTGGCATCAAACATTCAAAAATCAAATATTTAAAGGTGCCTTAAAAGTTTAATCAACATTTTTTTTTTTTTTTTATCACCTAAATGGACATTTTATCCTCTCGGATAATCTATTTAGAACATTCCAATTAGGATCAGTTCTAAATGATGATGAAATTCCAATAGGAATCATCCGTGCATTTTCATCCGCTCTTCCAAGCTCATGTAGTCAAAGCGCAGCGCTTCAAGCGTGATTTAACACTCACATCAGGGAACATTTTAAAGATCTCTGGGCTGATGTGCAAGATTCCGCTCGTATCCACCTCATAACGCAGTTTGGTGCCCGAGGGAGTGTTTCTCTTCGTGGTAAACAGGAAGGAGGGGGCATTGCAGCAGCGTGACAGAGACATTCTATTGGACCGGGGGAGAGATGACATCATCACTTCATTACGACTAAACAATCCTATTGGAAATCATCGGAGATGACATCATTCCTTTGTTTCGACAAAGAAATCCCATTAAGACTGTGCTGAAATTGGGAGACGAAAGAAAATTGTTTATGTACTCACTTGAAGTTATCCGTCTCCTCCTTGTTTTGCTCCCACTTACACACCTGCAGGTTCCTCCAGCGCTCAAACAGTTCTGATGTCTTCACCCTAAAACACACAAACACACATTAAATATGAGAAAAACAGCGGTGGTCACAGCTACAAGTAGGTTTTCTTATTAAACGCCACTTAAGGAATAGAAAGGAGAGGGTGCTCTTGCACAGATATTGTGTTTCTTTAAATAGATGCTCTTTTTACAGCCTTTGTCCTTTGAGACGAGACTTTCATCAGGAAATCTGACTCCCGCTGGAACGATCGCTCTATGTACACACATCCGAGAGAGAAACTTACATGGTCAGTACTTTCACATCTGTGATTTCTTGCCGTAGCTCCTTGCAGGAGGTGGAGTTGTACTCCAAAGTGCCTTCGGAGCGTTCCAGATACCTGCCAGAAAACACAGAGTCAGATACGCGTCCTCTGAACACCTGCACACACACACTGCAGGAACAACCTGAGATGGGCTTCCACCAGGGAGAATCTAACTGAAGATCCTGATCGCTCACGTTGCACGTGTCTTGTCAGACAATCCTGAAGAAACGGCAATGGATTTCTCTTACAATCTGGAACCAAATCTAATAGAATCAAACATGAATCCTCTAAGAATCAAATAGATATTTGCTTCTTTTTACACTGCATGTATTTCCCTTATTAACAGAGTCCCCCCATTATCAATGACGATGTCTGGAAATGACATCTGCTGTAATGACAAAGCTGCTCAATAAACTCAAACTTTTTTTTTTTACAATTATATTTAAAATAGTATTTAATAAAAAAAAAAAAAAAAATTCTGTACCTCTAGAAGTTTCAATAACTGAATGTTCTTCAGGGTTTATCATTTTTATTACAGATGAAATTATGAATTTATACATTTTTAGTCATTTCTGATTACAGATTTTATTTTTAATTATGCTTTTATATTTTATGCTTTTGCGATGATAGATATATAGATAGATAGATAGATATTTTACTAATAGCAATTTCTACCTGATAAAATATTTTTGAGCTTAAAATAAGCAATATATATAGCAATATATATATATATATATATAGAATTTACATGACTTTTCTAATTTTGTGATTTTTAATTTTTCTTAAATACTATATTTTTTGAATTATATAAATAACAAATAGCAATTTCTACCTGAAAAAATATTTTTAAGTGTAATATTAAAAGCATTTATTTATTTTTAAATAAATAATAATAATAATAATAATAATAATAATAATAATTGTTTATTTTTAAAAGTGATGATTTTGTAATATTTTAGAAATGTCCATGGCTTTTATTATATTTTAATATTAACTCATATATTTGGTTTTTCCAAGAATGTGCATGAAAATCATGGTTCCTAAATAAATAAATAAATAAATAGGTTTATACTTTATTAACAATGAACTTACATGAGTTCTTTAGTTATTTTAGTATTTTTTGATTACAGATTTTGGAAAAAAAACCAACAACAAAAAAAACAAAACAATAACTAATAAATAAGAATAAACAAGAATAAAATATTTTTTGAGATTTTGAAAAAACAACATTTATTTATTTTTAAATATTTTTTAAAATAATTATTTATTTTAAAAATGGATGGATTTGTGCATGAAAATCACAGTTCTTAAATAAATAAATAAATAAATAAATAAATAAATAAATAGGGTGTATACTTTTTATTACCAATGAATTTACATAATTTTTCTTGTTATTTTAGTCATTCTTCATTACAGATTTAAAAAAAAAAAAAAAGTATTTTTTTTTTTTATATTTTTTAACTATATAATATAATATAATATTTTAGAGCTTAATATAATAATATTTTAAATCTTTATTTTAAATATATATATATTAAAATTGATCAATGAATTTACATTACTTTTCTAGTTGTTCTACCTGATAAAATATTTTGGAGTTCAACATGGAAAAAAAAGCTTTTATTTATTTTTATATTTTTTTTAAAGAATTATTTATTTTTAAAATAGATGAATTTGTAATATTTTAGTAATGTCCATGGCTTTTTCAGGTCTTTCTTTTAATATTCACTCATATATCTGGGTTTTCCAAGACTGTGTATGAATCAAAATTGAATTAAATAAAAACTGTTGAGGGAACAAATTAAAATAAGTAATCTGATAGCAGTTTACACATTTTAAAGCATATTTAGTGTTGTTTTTAATCATTTTAAGCCTTTTTGTGGCCCTTTTGTAACAGTGCTGAAGCCACCACTGGCCTGAAGAATAAACAGCCTATTTGTCCGTAGTATATTGAAACTCTATACTGGAAACCTATTATACACTACATCTTTTGCAATATAGACTTGTCTGAAGTAACAGTGAATTCATTACTCACTGTTTGACTCTCATGAGCAAAAATGCTTACATATTCCCCAAGTGTGCGGTGTGAAACAGGATTCTTGTTTGATCCCATTTGCATTGGTTCCAAATTATAATAGGAATTCCACTTGAGGATTGTTGACAAGCCGCTTTGAAGACTCTTTCCTTCTGTTATGCAAGACACATTCATCTTAAACTGTCTTTTCTGAGGAGAAATATAAAAGAAATAACAGTTTCACCACAATGAGGAGAGGCAGCAGGGTCTGAATGGATGAAATGTGAATCCTCACCTTGGTTGTGAAACAGAAATACAGAAAATATGCATTAAAAACATGGAATAAATGAATTAACTGTAAAATATGAGTGTGTATAGACTGCATTAGGAAGTTTTTTTCTCATTAAATGCCATTTTCAGTCTTGCCTCAGGCACAGTGTCGATGAAAGTGCTTCATGTTTTCATTTTAATGGACTTTAAATGGCTTTAATGGTGGACGGCCTGCTACTGTAAATGAAATCAGAGCCAAAATGGTTGCTAACAGCCCTCGCAAAGTCAAAGGCCTCCTGTGTATCTATCTTCTACCATGCTAATGGATGCTCTTACGCCTGACTTAAATGGGTTTAACATGCACAGTATTTTATGTAAAAGGCTACAAACACTACACCATTTTTTAAAATGTTCTTCTTTGTTACATAACAACATTACTTAAATGATACTTTCCATCTAACAGCTTTGTACAGTAACTAAAATGTTTCTGTCTTAGCTTTTGTATCTAATAGAATTAGCCAGGCATGTGATCAGCTAAGGAGAAAAAGAAGGAAAACACGCCTCATATTCAATATGACTATATAGTAATAATATTAATAATAATAATAGTAATAATAATAATAATAATAATAATAATGTAAAAATAAAACATTGTTATTATTATTTAAATTCATTATTATTTATGATTTATAATAATATACATTGTTAAAATGTTATTGTTCTTATTTTTCTCACTCTATTATTCATTTTATTTGTTTATTATTTAAATTTCAAATTGATTATTATTTTATAATATGAATATTATTTTAAAACAGTTTATTATTTATGTTACTATTTTACTATTAGTTAATCGACTATTATTTATTATTATTAATAATTATTATTATTTTTATTCAAAATATTTATATTTTATTATATTTAAATGTGATTTAAATATTAATACAATAATACTACTGTACTGAAAAAAAGGGCTAAGTATTAAATAATAATAATAATAATAATAATAATATAATTATTATTATTAAAATATTTGTATTATTATTATTATTTAAATTCATCATTTATTATTTACTATTATAATATATATTGTTATAATAAAAACATTGTTATTCTTATTTTTCTTATTGTATTATTAATTTATTTATTATTTTAAAATATTTTTAATGTTATTATATTTAAATGTTATCACTTGAATATATTACAATATTCAATTATTATTATTGTTGTTGTTGTTGTTATTGTTGTTGTTGTTACTATTAAAATGTTTATTATTTAAATTCATTATTTATTATCATTTACTATTATTATAATATATATTGTTAAAATAAAAATAAATATTCTTATTATACATTTTATTTTGTTATTACTTATATTTTATTATTATTTTATAATATAAATATATTTATTTTAAAAAAGTTATTTATATGGTATTGTTTTAGTATTATTTCATCAACTACTATTTATTATTAATAATAATAATTATTATTATTTAATTTTATTATATTTAAATGTTATCATTTAAATATTATTATATATAGTACTGTACTGAAAAAATAAAGGGCTAAATATTTAATAATAATAATAATAATAATAATAATAATAATAATATTTGTTTAGTATTGTTGCTGTTATTATTCTTCTTAATGACTTGTTTACTTAGTTTTATTATTATTTATATTTTATTATGTTTGTACTGTTTTAATAATAATAATAGTAATAAATTATTATTATGCAATAATTGCAATAATTTATTTGTAAAAATAAAAATTTGAGTATTTAATAATAATAACAATAATAATGTGAGCTACTTAATCAAAATAATGGTTTGTAATGAAGAGCAATGAGAGAAAAAGATAGAAACAAAGTGAAAGCGCATGAAAAACAAGGCAGAAGAAAAAGAGTGAAACACATTTAGCGATTCCATACATCTCTGACTGGAGTGACGTCATGACATGTGACTGTGCTGTAGCCTGAAGAGGTGCACACTGGGTAATCATGAGCGCTCTTTATGTGTGATCAATCAAACAACCCCAACGACACATTACAATCTTCTGTGATCGTTTAGATGAAAAGGAAAACCGTAAAAGAGAGGTCAAAGAGAGGCGGTGCAATGTGCAAGCGGGAATCCAGTCACATGACACACACGCATACGCACACTACACAAACTGTTTGCGTGCACACGCGCACACACACACACACGCACACACACACACACACACAAGTGTGCTCATGACACACACAGGTGAGGTGTGGAGGGGTTTACGAAATGCATGATGGGACACAGAAACAGGGACCCATGACATCCAGAGGAACACAAGGGAGGCCTCCCAACCTCAGGGAGCGGGGAAGGGGGTGACGGGGGTCAAAGGTCAAAGGTCGAGGGCGGATGGAAGGTTGCAGACAACATGCACAAACGGAGCGGCGGTGTGCCGAGCACTGAGCATGAGCAGTCGGACCCTCTCAGACCAGATGGAAAAGACGAAGAGACATCCTCAAAGGGGAACGTAAGGTTGGCAAGGAGGTGAACTGGAGATGCCATCAGTGTGGCCTACCTTTTCTTTTCTTTTTTTTTCTTCTGAATATCAGCTAGGCACGGCGTGATAACTACGGAGCTCTGAGCCTCTGAATGCTGAAAATTCTGACGGACACATCTGTCAAGATGCATACAAGTGGATTAGGTTTAGGGTTAGACTTAAATGTCTGCTTCAATGACCCTTCAGTTCCTGTCCCAGTAGTGAAAAGCACAAAAGAGCACAAGAGCAGGGTTCTACAATGTAAAAGTCCCATTCGCTTCCTCCATATATATATATATATATAAATGACACAGATAATAATATAACATATTATAATATATTAATACTTAATTTTTAAAATATTTAATAAATATATGGTTTAATAAATATGAAGTTTCAGTGTGCATATCATGTGCAATTTAAATTAAATATCATATAAATAATAATAATATATTATTTAAATTTATTATATTTATTATATATTATTATATATTTATTTATTATATTTATTTATATTTATTCATCATGAATAATTTAATAAATATAGTTTTTTACATATTTTAATGTTGCAATAAACTTTTACATTTAAATACATAGTAGTTTATACCTAAAATCAATAGTTAATTGGTTTATGTTGTACCACAATCTGATTTAACTACATAACTTGCAATGCTTTATGGGATATGTTTATTCATATTTTAGTGCAGTGGCTTTGTTCAGAAAATCATACTAACATGCATTTAAATGTATATTACAACAAAAATATAATAATATTAATTAAATAGTATTTAATGTTTAATACATATCATTTTTTACATATTTTAATGCTGCAATAAACTTCAAATATATAGTATTTTCCACCTAAAATCAATTACAGTAGTTCATTCACCCCTTTTTAGTACAATGTCTTTTATTAAAGCATATTAACATGCTAATTGTACAATTTCAGTGTGCATATAATGTGCATTTTAAATGTAAACTATACCATTAATATAATAATATTATTTATATAATCTTTATTTATTAATAATTTCATAAAAATAATGTTTATATATTTTAACATCACAATAAACTTCAAATATATACTATTTTCTACCTAAAATCGATAGAAAATTGGTTTATATTTTACCATAATCTGATTTAACTACATAACTTGCAATGCTTTATGGGATATGTTGTTTATTCCTATTTTAGCACAGTGGCTTTGTTCAGAAAATCATATTAACATGCTAATCATATTATTTCAGCAAGCATGTAACATGCACTTTAAATGCAAATCACATTAATAATATAATAATAATATTTAAATAGTATTTAATGTTTAATACATATAAATTTTTACATATTTTAATGCTGCAATAAACTTTAAATATATAGTATTTTCCACCTAAAATCAATGATAGTAGTTCATTCCCATTTTAGTATTAATTTCGTTGTGCATATAATGTGCATTTTAAATGTAAATTATACCATTAATATAATAATAATATTATTGATATAATATTTATTTATAGATAATTTCATAAAAATAATGTTTACATATTTTAATGTCACAATTAACTTCAAATATATAGTATTTTCTACCTAAAATCGGTACATAATTGATTTATATTGTACCAAATCCGATTAAACTATACATAATTTGACATGTTTTATGCGATAAGTTTTCATTCCCATTTTAGTACAGTGGCTTTGTTCAGTAAAGCATATTAACATGCTAATTGTACTATTTTGATGTCCACATAATGTGCAATTCAAATATAATTAAACCAATAATACAATATTATTATGCATATAATATTTAATCATAAGTAATAATGATTACATATTTTAAATGTTGCAATAAACTTAAATATTTCAACCTAAAATCAAATTATAACGTACCAGAATCTGATTCAATTATGATTTGCAATGCTTTATGAAATAAGTCGTCCATTCCCATTTAAATACATTGGCTTTGTTCAGAAAAGCATACTAATTTTACTATTTTGACATCGTACAATAAAGCAAACGTATTTCTACACAAAATTGAATTAAAATGCACAATAACCACAATAATTTTCAATGTAATTGAATGCCGCTTACAATGCAGCAAAATCAAATTTAGTGGCAAAATGTAGCATGCTACTTTTTGAAAAGTAAAGAAAAAATATTTGCCAATGGGGTTAGAAAAATAATAATTCAAAGGTAAAACAATATTATATTTCTTGCCCCACTGGCAGCTATTTGTTCTTGTTTTAAGCATAAACTGACTTAACTTTGATAGATTTTTCAGAAAGCAAGAATTCATAGCTTAAGTCATCGTACTAGACAAAAAAATACTGTGCAAGAAAATATTTTTTGCAGTGCATGACACTAGTAGCTAGTATACAGTGTATACTGCTTAGTATGCAGTAAACTAGTATTCCATTGTGAACAAAACCAGACTTTTCAGAAACTTCATAATGTTGCAATTAATTTCAAATCAGGTTGTTCTGGAGTAAGCAAATGGGAAAAATACGTCCTGAAGCGATCATTGCTAGGCTTAATTTCTGCTTTGGAAATCTACAGTGAACCTCTAATAAGTCCTGGTCCTCTGATTGGCTCTGATAAATTGGTTTTCATTGCCACGTCTGCTTATTTCTGCTTGTCTGTTTGGCTGATGGGATTGGTTGTGTCTCCAGTCCAGACATGCAAGCGGCTGATCATTGTCTATGTGGCATTCTCTCTCACTTTCTCTCACTGTCTCTCTAGAGTGTTGGTGGTGTTGTTGAGAGGTTTCTGTGCTGCTTTGTACCTTTTCCTCCCATTTCTGGCCGGCTTCATCCCTCCATCATCGGGGTAACTAATGAGCCCGCTCCAGTTGCCCACCTCCTCTCCTTTGAGGCGGGAAAACTGTTGCCCACTAGTGAGAAAATGAGGCAGGTCGTATAAGGTTTCATGTATTCGTTCAATGACAAACAAACACAGATTTGTAAGAGTTTTTCATTGCTTTGGCTTAATCAAACAATGTAAAAACGGGTGTATGTTGTCAGGAGTGTCACTGATAATCTTCAGTGAAAAAGTGACATGAATCCAGAACAGCAAATACCATCAGATCAGCTGCAGTTCACTAGTAAAGTGGCGCCAAAAGTTTTTTTTTAGATTTAGATAACAAAAATATCAAACCAAATGGAATCTGCAAACAAATGCTGCACATTTATTGCTTTAAATTAATCCAGTGTGCTTGTCTTTTCTTCCCTTAAATTAAGGGTCATTTGGTTTGTTATTTTGTAGACATTCACACATTTTGAAGCGCGACTTAAACCTTGAAAAACACACATACTGTACTCTTTCGTTTGTTACAAAGGTCACGATAAATTATGGAAAACAATAAATAATTTTATCTGAAGAGGATTTAGAGTGTGATGATTTATATACACTACCATTAGGATTTTTAATGTTTTTGAAAGACGTCTCTTCTGCTCAACAAGGCTGCATTTATTTGATCAAAAATATTGTAAAATTGTGAAATATTATTACAATTTCAAATAACAGTTTTCTAAGTGGATATATTGTAAAATGTAATTTATTCCTGTGGCGCAAAGCTGAATTTTCAGCATCATTACTTAGCCTTTAGTGTCACATGATCCTTCAGAAATCATTCTAATATGCAAATTTGCTGCTAAAGAAACATTTCTGGTTATTCTTCTTATCACAGCTGTATTGTAGAAATCATGTTACCTTTTATTTAGGATTCTTTGATAATTAGAAAGTTCAAAAGAACAGCGTTTATGTGAAATACAAATCTTTTGTAACATCCTAAATATCTTTACTGTCACTTTTGATCAATTTAATGCATCCTTGCTGAATAAAAGCAACTTTTGAACACTAGCTTAGCGTTTATAGTATTTAAAACTGAGGACAGATGTTGAACATGGTCTTATTTTGCACATTTCTGGGTACTAATCTTACTGGCACTCATTTTGTCTTCTATGCTTGGATTAAAACACTGGTAAAATGTAAAAAGGGGACTGCAATAATCCTGATTGTTTACAGGCGTTTTAGAACATATTGTAAGATCATAATAAACATCTGAATATGTAACTAGAATGAAAAAAAAACATGCATCAGTCGGTTTTACTAAACCGATGTCACTTTCAGAATGTTATTTTAAAAAATACTGGGAAAAAAAAAATTTGGTCCATTTTCTCTGAAAAGCTAGCATGCAAAATTGTTTAAAAGCTTACAGACTTCATGTGCTCTTTAAGATAAAATGCTGTCCTAAACCAGTTCTAGTCCCTGTAGTACATACACAGCCATTTTCTACAAGTCCTTAAAAGCATCAGTTAATGTGCACATCAGCTCTTAAACTTCCCGACCAGGACGGGAAACGCAAACTCAGCTGCTAATGCGAAGAGGAGAGAGAGAGGTTCATTTGAAGGACATATGCGCTTCTGCAGTCTCGTAGATAATGAAGAGGTCACAGCTAAAGAAGTAGCTAAATGTCAATACTTTTTCTGCATGGCACAGCCACTTAGCCAATCAATATCTCTAGGACAAAGTGGAAATTTCAAGCCTGGCACAAGACTGCAGAAGCTGATCCTAAAACTAGCCCCAGTGTAATCGGAGCTAGGAGCAAATGTAATAAAATAACCTTGTTGTATTTATATGCACAAACATCTATATGCAACAATCACCTCTTGTCCTGGCCAGTTCAGCATGTTTTTATGTTTAACCTGACAGCTTTTAGACTTATAGCAATGGCATTAAAAGGCCAATTCCAGCATAAAGTGTTTTTAATAATTCTAAGTTGTAATTTCACCTGGCAGGAGCGTTTAAGAGGACGTTTTATTCAGTTCTGTGGATGCATTATTAATGCACACATTTGTCAGCGTCTCACAGTGGCAGCCAGGCTGGCGTGTATCTGAGCTGCATTAAAAATGTGTTTGTCACTGCTTTAATCTGAGGTGTAAATATCAAAATAACTTCTGCTTGTCACATGCTCACACTTGCGCAGAGGAAAGACTGTGTTTGCTATATATAAACTTTATCGATAGCTCAGATGTCGCTCCTTCATATCACATAAGACTTCACTCAATCATGTTTCATTTAAGAGTCACAGGTGTTTCTCCTTTTCTCAGACGACTAAAAACAGACACAATGCTGACAAGTTCCATAAAATAGATATAAGTCGATTTATATAAAGTAGATTTTTACATTTTCTGAAGAAAATGTGTGTGGTGCTCAGGGTGGAGGGTTTGCACTTACGTCACGTTTTGGTCAGTTACCCAAATGTGCGGCCATATTGGAGATACTCAGATGTAAACAACAGCATAGATTGCACGGTTAATGTACTACTGAATATGCTGTTCTGTTGTTCTGCTAATTTATGCTGTCTAAACCACAGAAAAACCATGTGGAAGCTGCTAAATCATACAGACAAGGACTTATTAAGCAGGAAGAGGCACAATATTTTGACAAACTTAAGTTAATAGGTGGTAAAGATATGTAGGAGCAGTATTAATTAAAATATTAGCCTAATATTTCACCTACCTGACCGGAAATTATAAGAACAAACACAAATTGTTGGTTCAAACATGTTGTATGTAGAAGAAAGTATGTGTTAAATGTCATTTTTACACAAAATGAACTTTGAAATAATCATAATTGGCCATTTAGCCATAGTAAGTAGCATTTGCCTTGGCAAATACCGCTAAAATGATAGCAAAACCCATAGCCTATAATTCGGTCATTTGGCAGAAATGTTTTATATTTAGACTGTTGACTGAATATAAAGAAAGATAGTTATAAATGGAAAGAATTGGTTGTTACATGTCACTATAACACAAAAGGCGCTTTTTAATAATTATAATTTGCGGTTCATTTAGTGAGTCACATGATGATTCATTAACCGCTCGGGCCGAGTTCATTCAGGATTCCAAACTGAATCAACCCGGGAAAAAAACGGAAAAAAACGGAATATTTTCATCGATTCATTAAAAGATTCGACTCATAGAGCAAGAGCGGTATGTTTTGATTGACTGAAAAGAAACAGTCCTTATGAGTCTTTGGTTAATAAATTACACTACATTATTCGCGTTGAATGTTTTCAGATCAAGATAGTTTTGTCACGCGCGTTGCGTGAAGCACCCGCGATTAATTTAAGACAAAGACTTGTATTCTTACCGTTATCCTGCGTGGTATTTTTATCCCAACATATTCAATATCACAACTCGGGTGAATTATTAGCTACTTTCCTTTTTAGATTAAGGACCTGTGGTGCGCAGGCGCTGTAAACAAACGCACTAAACACTGAATCAGTAACAATGCGCATGCGCGAGTACTCGACGTAGGACAGTTACCTTTTTAGACAATCTTTTCATATTTTTCTTTAACTTATTTACATTACTTTGTTGTCAAGGCAAACGACGTATTCAGAAAGAATTTAAAAAAATACATTGTATTAATTATTATTATATTAAATACATTTACCTCATTGTTTTAAATTGTGAAGATATAAAGCAAGGTGGGATTCACCACAATGCTAGGTATTCATGCTTTCCACTATAAATACCATTACAAACATTACAAACCATCAACTATTAACCATTAAAAGCATTATCTCTAGTGTGTTTTTGGCCACATCCCATTAGAATTTAGTGGTTTTAACATGCCACCGATAGTAGGCAACAAATTACCAGTAGAGACCCAAAGGAACCATTTCAGTGCCCATTAAAACCAATACAATTCCCATTATAACCATTAAAACCATTACGAATTGAGATGTTAGTTGCTAGGGGCTTTTTGGATAGTTGTGAAGTTGCTACTTATGGATCCAAGTCAAGGGAGCACCTGATAATATGTCACTATGGACCACAAAAAATAGTAATAAGGGTTATTTGTTTTATTTTTTTCCATTGATGTATTGTTTGTTAGGATAGGACAATATTTGGCCGAGATACAACTATTTGAAAATCTGGAATCTGCAAAAAAAAAAACAAAAAAAAAACATAAAAATTTTGAGAAAATCGTCTTTAAAGTTACCTAAATTAAGTTCTTAGTAATGCATATTACAAATCAAAAATTAAGTTTCGATATATTTATGGTAGGAAAGTTACAAAACATCTTCATGAAACATGATCTGTACTTAATATCCAAACGATTTTTGTCATAAAAGAAAAATCAATAATTTTGACCCATACAATGTATTTCTGGCTATTGCTACAAATATACCCATGGTACTTCTGGGATTTAGGAACTGTCGTTTTGTTTGAACTGTTATTATTCACCAGGGTTTGAGATTCTGTCAAATCCTTTACTGGAAATATTGCAATTGCTATTTGGCCATTTATCAGTAATAGCATTGGCCTTGGCAGACACCACTAAAAATATAGCATAACCCAGATAATGTGGTATCGGGAGAGAAATGTTTCATATTGAGATCATTGCTTGGTTTTGAGTTCATTTTCATAATGGTTTCTTTGGAAATCGGAGTTTTGTTTTTTATTTTGGTGTTCTGAAACACTACGGAAATGAGATTTAGGGCTTTTTCAGAAGAAAATCTGAGAAGCAGAAGACACAAAAGTCTTCATTTGGTCTCCATTTCCTCTTATTGCTGGGTTTGATTGTGCCGTTAAAGCCAAAAGCACTCACCCAGCCCTACGCTTGTTTCTCTCCACTTCAGCAGAATAGATACGGGGTACAGGACAGCATTCATGCAATCGGCAGCCGCCGGGCTCTGATGTCATGAATCCTGAGTGTGTGCTAGACGCAGGAAGGGGGTTCAGGTGGGAGTGTGAGAAAGCTCTAATTCAGCATATGGGCATCTGCTGGGACGCAGGAACCATAATGCACTGGGGGCGCTTCTTACGAGAGACGCCATTTTACATAGACAAACACACACACACGCGCACTCAAACACCCTCGCAATGCTGAGCCATCTCAGCTCCCGGAAAAAAACTAAAATGATTCACCTTCCGGAACTTATTCTCGGTATGATGTCATTTCGATGTAAGTGGCCCCAAAAAAGGCATGAGATCTGGGTCTTACGAAACACCACCATGATTTAAATGCATAATTCATTTCTAGTGCTTGAATCTAGGCTACGTGCTCATGCAAAATAGAGGCTACATCACAGTCTTCCAGTTTTCTTCACAGCCTATAGACACAATTGCATATGATAAGGCTCTGCAATATATGGCTTTTTGCTGTCACAGGTTTATGCAAGATGTATGAGCTGTTTAAAGGGCTGGAGGTAGAAAAACAAATCAAGACGAGAAAAATAAACACAGAGGAAGAAGAAAAACAGACTTAAGCATCTTGCTGCATAGACAGTCATTCAGGGGACTGTGTATGGCATGATTTAATGGAGCTCGGGTTTAAAAGAGATTTTGGAGCAATATGGGTGCAATATGACTACGATTAATTTCTGAAGGCTATTTTGCTTTATTACACATATAACCTCACAAAACGCTGTTTTTTCTTGCACTATGCAGCTTTTAAGAAAATAATAACCTTACCTTTTAATGTAGTTCTTGCCATAGAGGATTTGCTGCAATAAGGTGACCAGTCCAAAAGCACATATAAAAATAAAACACAAAGATCTGTTTCCCAACAGATCTCTACTAGCTGTCGGATCTGAGTAGCCCATCCTTCAGAAGAGAAACCCACGCAAGCGTTTGCCCTAAAGAAGACACATTGAGTCACACCCGCGCGTGTTTACCGTCCTCACGGGCACCGATGCGCGCTCAGTCTCCATAGCAGCTGCTTTTCGCCTCAGTATCGCGTTTGAGCAACCTGCCCGTGCGGATGTCAGGTAAAGCGATGCTACAACTGCCCATTGAGGTCTATTGTCTATATGTGGACGTGTAGTAAATCTCGCATAACCTGCAATACGCGACGCTCCTGCAGAATGCGCGTCTCGAATGCGGAGAGAGCGCAGTCGGTGACGCTCTCCACTCCCTCTCATCAGCACCAATGGGGCAGGGACTCGGGCTGGTGTCAAACCGTTAATGAAAACATAGAAAATGTGATGCGGGGACTGCAATTACACGAAGAAGAATCGGTTATTTGGACATTATATTATTTGTAAGATAAAACGCTATTATGATAACACATGATATTAAATAATGCAGTAAACATTAACTAAATAAAATAACACAATGTTATTATCTAATTAATAATTATTAATGAATAAAATGCCCCAAAGTGATAATAATAACAATAATAATACGAGAAACTATTTAAATACAAATATCAATATTTCATTTTATATCCACTTTTTTTTCGTAAGAGAAAAACATTTATGGGTGTGGTTTCCGGTCTCATCGGCGTCCAGCTATTTTTAGCTGTACAAAAGCTGGTTTTGCTGCTTGATATTTTAAATTGGTGTGTCTTACCAAATTTTTTTAAAGTAATATCTTAATCATGAACACACTGATTTGTAGCGTGAACAGTTTACAGTTTACTGCAGGTTGTTATTCTTGCTATTTTCCTAGGGCGGGTAATGAACCGGAAGTCTCGCCCGTAGAATAATAGTCCCACCCATTAAATAATAAGGTGGATAGGTGTTTTTTTTTTTTTTTTTTTTTTTTTTTTTTACTGACAAATAGAATGTAACAATATTTAACTGTAACTGATTTAACTGTAATTACTTTTTACTTAAAAAAAAACATAATTTTACAGTGTTTCTCAATAAAATAACACATCTAATATCATTTTCTCTCTATCCATAATAGTATAACCCAGAAAAAGTTTTTTTTTTTTTTAAGCATTTTTACATTTTTTTTTCTGCATTTTACAGTGTAATTTTTTGTCATAAATAACACAATTTCCTAAAACGTGTGCTTTCTTTTCAGCCCTGTTATGCTGTTAATATACCTCTTAAAATAAAAATAATGCTTTGATCTTTCACATCATATTTGTGACCCTGGACCACAAAACCTGTCTTAAGTAGCATGAGTATATTTGTAGCAATAGCCAAAAATACATTGTATGTGTCAAAATTATCGAAAATTATTTTTCTTTTATGCCAAAAATCATTAGGACATTAAGCTAAGATCATATTCATTGAAAATATTTTGTAAATTTCCTACCATAAATGTATCAATTTTTGTAATTAGTAATTTGCATTGCTAAGAACTTATTCTGGACAACTTTAAAGGTGTTTTTCTCAATATTTAGATTTTTTTGCATCCTGAGATTCAAAATTTTCAAATAATTGTATCTCGGCCAAATACTGTCCTATCCTAGCAAACCATACATCAATAGAAAGCTTAATTTATTCAGCTTTCAGATGATGCATAAATCTCAGTTTCAAAAAATTTGACCCTTATGACCCTTATGGTCCCGGGTCACATTTAAGGGAATGACATCATATTATATGGGACATACAACTGAAAATGCATGAAAGAATCAGTGCTTTGCAATACAGTGATATCAGAGGATTGTGGCAGCCTCGTGAAGGTCATTTCGGGTTGTTTGTTCTCAGGGACGATTTGAGTCCAGACGTTTTTGGCAGCTCTGTAATTTATGTTTATGGTTGCCGACGGTGGCTGTAAACCCTTGCAAAGACCATTTGGAAAAGACGAATCAATAAAACTTCCTGGCTTTGTTCCCACAAGAATAACATACACACTCACACATTGTTATTAAATATTGCTGGACTTTCCACTGATTTCAGCTGTCTTTAAGCTAATTAGCCTACTACATAAAACCCTTTTTTTCTAAACTTAACCATTAAATCTTAAGTACAATGTTCAGTTATACTAAAACACAGTTGTTTATGATACATAAAACACATTTTTATTAAGAAGTGTGTATGACTGTTATAGCCTAAATCTTATCGTAGATCTATACGCCATTTCTGTAATTAAATAATCTTTTTCTATATGGTGGCTTACCAGTGATGTCCAAAAATAAATGTCTGAACAATTGACTGTCCAGTGATAGCAATTTTGTACTGAGGTAAGCCTGACCCATATGCTCAGTTGGTTATCTCTTAGGATCTGTTTTGTTTTTATTCTTCAGACCAGTTCGGTTCTGAAACTAACGCTGGAATGGACTTGATTGATAGATTTAAGACCCATGCAGTCATGTTACAGGCTTATCTCTAGGGCTATTATCTGTGACTGATGGTTTTTTTTTTTGTATTTCAGAAATGGATTCCGTGAGGGAACCGTGCCCAAGCCCCGTCGGGCAGCAGTGGCTGCATCCAGCTCCTCGTAAACTGTTTCCAATAAAAAGTGGTGTTTGAGATGTCTGCCTGAATGCGTCTTTTTATCTTACAAACATGCTCAGTACTTCTCAAACTATTTGAAAACAAGTGACCTTTTAAAATACCAATGCTTGAATATTTTATATAACGAGCAGTATGGTGAAATTAGTCTTGTTTATCAGCTTGAATGGTTTTATGGAGTTTTGGTTCAACAGATTTGAGATTTTAATAACAAGATCAGCTGTTCTGTAGTATAAAATCCTACTGCATAAGGAAAAACTGATATCTTATGAAATGCAATCATTTTGATACATTAAACATGCACTAGATGCCCACAGCAGTAAAACAAGACCCTGTATTTTAAAACTTTATTCAATTCAGGCACAATCTAAATACTCTTTTGTTTACAAATACAAGAATGTGTGGGGTGTCATAATTGTCAGACAGCCTCTTCTGATCAAAACAATTACTTATTAGCGTTAAAATACGCTTTATCTCTGTCACAGTTAAAATAATCGTTGTATGTTCATGTTTTTTCGCTATGAATGAAGACCGCAGTGTAACAGTAGGGGGACACATTTAGTTGTTGCACTGAAAGCGCGCCGGTGGTGTTTTAATGGTACACCAGCGTCTCTTCCGGTCTCTTTCGAATCAGCTCTGAGGAAAGATGGTGAGTTTCGCAGCGCCTTGCCCTCAAAATCCTCTAACATCTGGTTCATGGCTTGTTTTTAATCACAATACCATTTTTAATATCACAAGCATATATATCCAAGACTCAGTATCATCTATTATGTTTGTAATTCCTCGATGATGAAAGGTTATAGAGGATTTTAAAAATCAGTTAGCATGTCGCTTAGCCTTCCGTACATTTCTATACACCGGTTAGCTTTAAAACGATCTCCAACAGTTAATTTAAATTAGCATTATATACGTAGTTTTGGGGGTTAATGTACCTGGGATTATTTAAATGTCTAAAAATAAGCAGTTACGAAGCGAGTTGTGTTTCTGACTGACTTTCGTGGCGTGAGTTTGGATGGTTAGCAGTTCTGCAAACATGCTTGGCTGTGTGTCGGAGCCTATTAAGCTGCCTTTCTAGACACTGTTATATCCTAGTGTACTTTTTTCCCTAGACAGGGTATTTGGAAGTCACAGTCTCTAGTTACATTTTAACATTGTTATTCTTTCTAAATATACTTGCTGGGCATCATAGCCTAAACTTTAGCGACCTCCTTATCCACTTAGCCAGTAGCCTAATAAGACAGCATATTTAGGATGGTCTCAATCTAGTCAGATAGGGAGCTGTCATCATAATGAACTGCCTACATAGACAAACTAGTGTCCAAACCGAAGAAGGCTGCACATGAATGAATGCTATCTAGGTATGCTATTTGCTGTGTTTTAAGACAAATGTCACATGAATGAACATTTAAGATCTAAGCAGTAATGTGATTCAATTTCTTGTGTTTTCCAGACGAAGGGTACGTCGTCTTTCGGTAAGCGTCATAATAAGACGCACACTCTGTGCCGCCGCTGTGGATCCAAGGCGTATCACCTGCAGAAGTCCACTTGCGGAAAGTGTGGATACCCTGCCAAGCGCAAGAGAAAGTGTAAGTGTCTTGATTTGTATATGAACTAAAGTTTGTTTTTTTTGCATTGCTTTTGGAATAGTTCACCCAAAAAGTAAAATTAGCTGAAAATGTACTCACCCTCAGGCCATGCGAGATGTAGATTAGTTTTTTTTTAATCAGATTTGGAAGAATGTAGCATCGTTTGCTCACCAATGGATTTTCTGCAGTGAATGGGTGCCGTCAGAATGAGAGTCCAAACAGCTGATAAAAACAACATTACAACAATCCACAACACTCCATTCCATCAATTAAGTCCTTAATATTGCTTTTCTCCAATGAGCTATCTTGTCTGAATCAGGAGAGAAATATGTACAGATCAAGCACTGCAAATATGTTGGTGGATTTTGCTTTTTATCACTGCTGGAAGTATTAATATGCACTCTGACCACACAGTGGTCACACAGTGGTTTAAAATATAAGCACCTTTAAATAAAAATGTAGCAAGTTTTAAGTTTTTGGGTGAACTATGCCTTTAAATTTGCATAGAATTTGTATTAAAAAAGAGAGAAAACAAAATGAATGCATTCTGTCTGGCATATCAGTGCTTACCAGTGATGTCCAAAAATAAATGTCTGAACAAATGACTGTCCAGTGATAACAGGTTTGAACTGAGGTAAGCCCGAGATGTTTATGGACAGCTGGGGCTATTCATTTTATTTTCATGCGTTTGAAATGTAATTATTTTTTGTTTGTAGACAACTGGAGCGTTAAGGCCAAGAGGCGCAGCACCACAGGAACTGGCCGCATGAGACACCTGAAGGTTGTTTTCCGCAGGTTCAGGTGAGTAAACGTTCATGCAATGGGCAGCTTGGATTTTCATGCTTTTAAGCTTTTTTCAAACTTATTTTTGTGCATTTTACCTTTTTGAAGTTATGTTTTTACAGATTTGATTTGCATATTATTCTGACATTAACACTGAAAGTTCAAAGCAGGGTTACAGGGTTTAATGCTATAACATTATTCCTGTTGATCCTGTTATGTTACTTGCCTAAAACCTGAGTAGCTGTAGTCAGGTTAAATTAGCATCTATATGGTGGCTTACCAGTGATGTCCAAAAATAAATGTCTGAACAATTGACTGTCCAGTGATAGCAATTTTGTACTGAGGTAAGCCTGACCCATATGCTCAGTTGGTTATCTCTTAGGATCTGTTTTGTTTTTATTCTTCAGACCAGTTCGGTTCTGAAACTAACGCTGGAATGGACTTGATTGATAGTTTTAAGACCCATGCAGTCATGTTACAGGCTTATCTCTAGGGCTATTATCTGTGACTGATGTTTTTTTTTTTTGTATTTCAGAAATGGATTCCGTGAGGGAACCGTGCCCAAGCCCCGTCGGGCAGCAGTGGCTGCATCCAGCTCCTCGTAAACTGTTTCCAATAAAAAGTGGTGTTTGAGATGTCTGCCTGAATGCGTCTTTTTATCTTACAAACATGCTCAGTGCTTCTCAAACTATTTGAAAACAAGTGACCTTTTAAAATACCAATGCTTGAATATTTTATATAACGAGCAGTATGGTGAAATTAGTCTTGTTTATCAGCTTGAATGGTTTTATGGAGTTTTGGTTCAACAGATTTGAGATTTTAATAACAAGATCAGCTGTTCTGTAGTATAAAATCCTACTGCATAAGGAAAAACTGATATCTTATGAAATGCAATCATTTTGATACATTAAACATGCACTAGATGCCCACAGCAGTAAAACAAGACCCTGTATTTTAAAACTTTATTCAATTCAGGCACAATCTAAATACTCTTTTGTTTACAAATACAAGAATGTGTGGGGTGTCATAATTGTCAGACAGCCTCTTCTGAAGACCTCAGTAACTCCATGCTGAGAATCATGTGCAAACATATAAAAATAACAAAACAGTGAGAAAATCAACGTGAAAACAAATGCTGTGTCAATCAAAGTGATTTAAAGTGAGAGCAACAGTGAGGTGATTCTACAAATGCATTTTTTGTAAACAGAACAAACCTGTTTGGAGTTGCTGCAGAAGTAAGCTGTGATCGTGAACATTTCTTTTTTTTTTTATGATCGTGTGTGATTTGACAACATTATGTGAAGTGTTGCAGTTAAAACAGCAAGTGAAAATTTTTAAGTGCATTAAACCCAGACAAATCTAGACTCAGCTCAACTGAAGTTCTAGAGTGAGAATGGCTGAATTGAGTCTTGTTCTGGAGTTCTTCAGGTCCTTTCTCTCTATGGAGCTCAGGCTCTAGACCCAGTACTGTTTGGTAGTGATGGTGGGTGCGTGAGGTCTGTGTTTTGGGACGTGGTTCTGAGTGACGTAACTTGGGTCATAGTAATCCCATTCCAAAGCGGATGCCCAGGCAGAGCCTGGGAAACCATCACTGTCCATAGAAAGGATACGCAAGGATACGCCTAAAAGAACAATTAGGAGAATTCAAAGAATGGAAATACTCCAAATATACACTAACAGTCAAAAGTCTTTTATTTATATTATATATGTAGTCCTGAATATTTAAAAACTCTTAAATAGATGGCTTGAACTTTTGAAGTCTCCTCAATTCAATGAATGAGATTGCAAAACTGACCTGCGCTGGCTCCAAAGTCACTGTCCAGTCCTGAACCCCCAGCCGAGGGGCTTGACGACGCCACATAGCAGGAGTTCTCCGGCGGGATAATGCTGGCGGACTCGCATTCCACGTGGATCTTATCCAGAGGAGCGCTCTCCAGCTCCATGGTGCTGCTTCTACGCATGGAAGTCATCGGCATTGAGAACTGTAACCAGTGCAGGTAAACAGTTAAATTTCTCAAGAGCAAGGGTAAGTTTGACCTTGCTTTTCATCTGGATCCAAAACTGATCCAAAACTTAATCTTTTTGCTCATCAGCTACCTGACTAAAACCAATAAACTGGGCTGCGTTTCCCAAAAGCATTGTGGGATATGTTGATCGTGGAGACCATTGCCAGTGTTTGATAGTAACTGATTACATGTAATCTGAATTATGTAATCAGATTCTTAAAATTAGGTACTTGTATTTAAAAATACTCAGACTACAGTTACTTTTTTATTGATGACATGATGACATTTTTCACACAAGACTTTGTCTCTGGAAGGCATCTGTCTTTCAGACACACTAAACTGCTTCATTAACCCCAGTTTAAGAAAGCTTGATGTAATGTTTAACATACTTCAAGTTGTTATTAACAACAGATGGAATATACCGCTGAGGTCAAAAGTTTACATTCACCTTGCAGAATCTGCAAAATGTTAATTATTTTACCAAAATAAGAGGGAGCATAGAAAATGCATGTTATTTTTTATTGAGTACTGACCTGAATAAAATATTTCACATAGAAGATGTGTACATATAGTCCACAAGAGAGAATAATAATTAAATTAATAAAAAAGACCCCATTGAAAAGTTTACATATACTTGATTCTTAATAGTGTGTTGTTACCTGAATGATCCACAGCTGTTTTTTTTTCTTTTTGTTTAGTGATAGTTGTTCATGAGTCCCTTGTTTGTCCTGAACAGTTAAACTGCTTGCTGTTCTTCAGAAAATCCTTCAGGTCCCACAAATTCTGTGGTTTTTCAGCTTTTTTGTGTGTTTGAACCCTTTCCAACAATGACTGTGTGATTTTGAGATCCACCTTTTCACACTGAGGACAACTGAGGGACTCATTTGCAACTATTACAGAAGGTTCAAATGCTCACTGATGCTTCAGAAGGAAAATTATGCATTAAGAGCCGGGGGGTGAAAACTTTTGAACAGAATGAAGATGTGTACATTTTCTTATTTTGCCTAAATATCGTTTTTTTTTGTTTTTTTTCAATTAGTACTGCCCTTCAGAAGCTACAAAAGATACCTACGTGTTTCCCAGAAGACAAAATCAGTTAGATTTACCCTGATCCTCAAATTCCAAAAGTTTTCACCCCCCAGCTCTTAATGCATCGTTTTTCCTTCTGAAGCATCAGTAAGTGTTTGAACCTTCTGTAATAGTTGCATAGTCTCTGAGTTGTCCTCAGTCATTGTTGGAAAGGGTTCAATTACATATAAATGCTAAAAAACCAAAGAATTTGTGGGACCTGAAGGATTTTTCTGAAGAACAGTATGCAGTTTAACTGTTTAGGACAAACATGGGACTTATGAACGACTATCACTAAACAAAAAAAAAACAAACACAAAAAAAAAAAAAAAAACACAAAGCTGTGGATCAATCAGGCAACAACACCGTATTAAGAATCAAGTGTATGTAAACTTTTAAACGGTAATTTTATAAATTCAACTATTATTCTCTTGTGGACTATATTTAAACGTCTTTTATGTGAATTATCTTATTCAGGTCAGTTCTAAATAAACAATAACATGCATTTTGTATGTTCCTTCTTGTTTTGGTGAAATAATTAACATTTTGCAGATTCTGCAAGGTGTATGTAAACTTTTGACTTCAACTGCAAATACTCCATTCTATAAAAAGGGGCAAACTACTATAGTTTGAAATGACCATTTCAAAGAACCATGGTATTAAATACGTATTTTCCTATAATATATCATAATCAAAACAAATCTATGTTATTTTTGGATATGGTACTATGGTAATACCATATGCTTTTTGGACATTACAGTGACATATACCCACTGTATGAGAATGTCAATCTAATTACCATAGTTTAAATTACTATTTCAAAGAACCATGCTACTGAAACATTTTTCCATAATATATCAGAATCAAAACAAATCCATGGTACTTCTGAATATGGTACTATGGTAATACCATGCTTTCTGTACATTTTAGAGCCATGTAAATACCCTACTATATGAAAATTGCAAATTATTAAAGTTTTAAATGACCATTTCTACAAACAATGGTATTAAAGTATGATACCATCAGTCATTTAACCACCAAAAACCGTGACATATTCCATTAACATTCAAAATTATTTAATATTTCATTAAATAATGTATTTTAGTGATTTAGTGTTGTTGACCCTACCCCATTTGGAGTCACATGCAGTGCTGGTGAGTTCGGTGGCACCGTGTTGACCCGCTCCGTGTCCGAATCACTGGACTGCAGCAGAACCGGGGCGCTCGTCCTCCAGTTCGGCACACGTAGTGACTCAGACCCGGCGTAAGTGGCCCCATCCGGGCGTAGAAACCTGGCGCGCTGCCCGGTGGCCCTTCTCTCCGCTGAGGAGGTCAGGGATGAGGTGATGGGAGGCGCCAGCATTGGTTCCGAGACCGAGACGTAGTTGATCTTTCTGTTTGGAGCGAAGAGAGGCTCATCAGAGAAACGGGTGATTCTCTGCCGGGTGGAAAACGACGAGTGCATAAGCGAGATTTCCGACCCGCAGCGGTCTCGCTTCCTCCGGGTCATGCGGAACAGCTTGTATCCCACGAACAGGCAGTTGAGCAGCAGGAGCAGAAGGACGCAGGGAATGAGCACCAGGATCAGCAGGGCCAAACTGGACACCGGGAGGCCCTCGGGTAAGTTTGATGAGGGCACAGCCGATCCCAGCTGCGACATTTCATCACAAATCAGGATAAAACAATATGATTTGGGTGTTTACTTAACTGTACCTCTGATTATTAATGTTTTTATGTAAAATAATATCAATAAAATGACTAAAACTGACACCAGACAGTTAAACCGCAGGTGCGCCCCATTGACATCAATTAATACAGCCAGAGTGCCGGAGCGTCAAGAGCTTTGGCTTTTCACCGACAGTTTACAACAACAACAACTTTGCAGTCTTACCTCATAGATGAGAATTTCCTTGGTGTATAAAGTCGTCTGTTTCTTTCGCAAGCTCTCAAAATGACACAATAATGAAGTTAAATATGTAAAAGCACTTAAGCAGGGAGTCGTGTCGTGCGACGGTTCGCGCACTTTTTTGAAGACTTTCAGCTGAGGTAAAATCAAGCGCTTGTTTGAGGCTGTGATATCTGACTGGAAACAACACAAAATCTCCAGGAAAGTTCAGAGAATGCTAAGGAAATCATTTATTGGTGACATTATAAAATAATAAAATGTTATATACCAATTTACATTCATATGTAGATGTTTTTCTGCTTCTATCGGAGCTACCTCATGATGTCGCTAAACGTCAGTCGGAGGCTTTGTAAACCAGTTTAGTAACCTACATGTTAAAATTAATTTCTAATGTAGCCTATTAAATATAAACCTTTTGTTTTCTAAATTATTCTAAACAAAAAAAGTACAGTAAGTCCTCAAAATTAGACACATTGCCTGGATGTAGGCTAAATCTTAACCAATTTTTGCTGAGGGAAACGTTTGTTGGTGGTTAAAATAGCTATAGTCAAACCAAAATTTATTTAGACACCTTCCGCATTTCTCTTATTGTCAATTTATTTTGCTATAGTTTAGAAAATGGTAATTAATATGACAAGAACTCATCTTGATAATGTCAGATAACTTTGATAGAAAGGTAGGCTATGTAATGGATTACAGTCGACCAAAAATTATTCAGACAACTGTTAGTATGACAGTGTTTACACAACTATTAATATTTTGTTGACCAGTTACCAAGCAATGCTTAATTTGTTCAATCTGTGGTGTAAAAAGGTCACATTAGCAATTAAAGAAAAAGAAAATAACACTTGGTCAGGTCAAAGTGTCTGAATAATTTTTGGTCCCAAATTTTTATCAGTTTCACTGGTAGTCCACTGTATGAAGATTTTTGGGGTATAATATGTCACAGTTTACTTTATTGTGCTGTCCTCACGTACATAAATTAACTATAGTATCCTGCACCCACTAGTAAAAAATAGCAAAAATTATATCTGATGTCTGAATAATTTTTGGTTTGTATATGTCAGTGCTATTATTGTTAACTAAATCTATCAAAACATGTATTGAAATAAATCTGAAATCAAATATTAACCTTAGATGATCAACGTAAACTTAAAAAAAAATTAATTGTTGTGCTAAATAAAATGACTAAAACTAAACTAAAACAAAACTAAATCCAACTATAAAAACAAATAAAATTGTCAAAAGCTACTTAATTAAAATAAAATACACCAATATAACTTTGATATGTGACTCTGGACCACAAAACCAGTCATATGTAACACAGATATATTTGCAGCAATAGCCAAAAATACATTGTATGGGTCAAAATTATAAATTTTTCCTTTTATGCCAAATTCAGTAGGATATTAATTGTAATGTTCCATGGAGATATTTTGTAAATTTCCTACTGTAAATATATCAAAACTTATTTTTTGATAGTAATATGCATTGCTAAGAATTTCATTTGGACAACTTTAAAGGTGATTTTCTCAGTATTTTGATTTTTTGCACCCTCAGATTCCTGATATTCAAATAGTATCTCAGCCAAATACATACATCAATGGAAAGCTTATTTATTTAACTTACAGATGTTGTATAAATCTCAATTTCAAAGAATTTACTTTTATGATTGGTTTTGTGGTCCAGAGTCACATATCTCTTTTAATTATACAATTAAAATGATATAATTATACTTTGGTTCTTGATTGTAGGTGATTCTCAGTTCTCACCATGCAATTCATTTCTATGGCCGAGAGAGGGCAGTCTAGACTAGTTAAAGGTTGTAGTTTAATTTGTCTTTTCGCATTTGTTGTTCACGTAATTGCAATCACAATCCCTGTACATTTCTTTGAAGCCATCAAAGACATTTAAAATGCTAACCTAACCTTGATTCCCGTAGGCTTGAGGCCCTTTAGATGGTCCCTTAAGTACTCATAATTACGTCCATTCATTCTGCAGGCGGTTTTATCTGAAGCAATTTAAAAATGAGTAATGCTTCCACAGGGAATATACCACTTATGCTGGAAGCACAAACACAAGTCGCTGTATTTGTTGCGAAATGTCATGCATGGCCTCCTTTGACTTTAGAAAAAATGGATAGTTAATTAAGATACACAACTGCATAATGGTGACTTTTCCAAGTGAAATGGATTCAGTGGTGAACAGACATTATAATTCAGATATAGACTTGGCTTTTTTAGTTTTTCCAAGAAATATCTAGGATAACACTTTGCTAAAAACAGCCATTCTGACCCTGAGTAAGTGTGAGTGTCATTTTTAACTGTGAGTATGATTCACAGGCCACAAACACGGCTATGACTGACACAAGACAATGTTCTTCTCACTCAGACAGTTCATATATTTGCACATTTCCTGTGAATACCAGTCTGTTGAGCTTGAGAGAATCACTGCCAAATATGTCCTATCAAATAATACAGTACACTCTTAGAAAAAATGTGCAAAAAATGCCCCTTTAGGGGCAAAACAGCTTGAGGCAGTGCTGATAATACTCAAATAACTTGTCATTTTTGTACCTTATTTACCCAAAAAGGTTCAAAAGTTCACAAAAGGGTATGTATTGCTACTTTAAGGTACTAATATGCACCTTTTAGGGTATATTGTACCCCTAAAGGCACAATTTTGCATCCGTTCACTGCAGAGGATCCATTGGTGAGCAAGTGATGTAATGTTACATTTCTCCAAATCTGTTCCCATAAAGAAACAAACTCATCTTCATCTTGGATGGCCTGAGGGTGAGTACATTTTCAGCGAATTTTCATTTGTGGATCAACTATTTGCTTTAATATAGACTTTGTTCTCCCCATTGCTGCTTTGCAGACCTCTGGGAATGTTTTCTAATGGATGCTGGAACATGGATGTAGGGATTTGCTCTTGTTCAGACACAAACATTCCTGAGGTCAGGTACTTATGTTTCACTGTATCCTGAAAGTTTGGCCTGTGCACAAGTCCTTTCATTTCTTTAAAGACCACGCTTTGTGCACTGGGGCATTTCCAACAGATTTGATCCTTTTTTATGTATATTAACTACTCTTGGATGTGTTCTTGATTAGTTTTTCCTGTGGAGCACTTTGTGCTTTACAAGTAAAGTTGCTATTTTCATCTTCAGAAAGCAATAGGGAATATACAGCAGGCTTTGAAACTATTAAAAGCATACTGATTAAATATTTAAAGGCTAAAACTTGATGGTAGCTACTGAGTTTTAATCACCATGGCCTCATATAGCTTTTGTGATTATTAGTATTCAAATCCACAGAGCAAAAAAATCCACCCTTTGTGGTGTGGATAATGAACATCTCAAATGATTAATACATAAAGATCTACTTTATTTGTCCTTTATCGCTTTGAAAGTTATTTTTAAGCCAAGACACCACAGGTGACTAGGGTAAAAATGTTAACTTTCCAAGCTGATTAAGCACAGTACATTAAGACATTAACATCTGTAATAAAATGATATATATATATATATATATATATATATATATATATATATATATATATATATATATATATATTTTTTTTTTTTTTTTTTTTTTCCTGAAATGTTATGTTTATATACGCAATATTTAATGCAATAAATAAATTGAAAAAAAATTTCCGCCTCAGTGCATGAGAAAAAATATAATTTTGAGAAGTTTGCCTTTAAAGATATGCATTGTAATTTAAATTTACATATGCAAATAGATAAAGTGCAATAAAATAAACACTTAAATGTGAATTTGGATGTTTTCTTTCGACTACTTTGAAATAGCTCAAGAACCTCAAAATTGACCTTAATCACTAAAACACCTCATTTTTATCCTGCTTGTGTGTAATTTACTGTATGCATCATTCATGCATTAAATGAATGCATGCATTTTTAATTTTACATATTGAGTGCTCAACACATGAAAGACCGCAACACCAAATTCCAGTTATTTCATTAATAAAACTTTATTTCTGCTTACAAAACATGCGTTCATCATACATGCCAGGTCATATCTGAAATTCACATTTTCTCTATATAATTTTTACAAATAATTCATTGGAACATGACACAGGGATCTCTCATAGAGACTAAATCACTGACAGTTCTGTACGTGAGTACAAGGTCGTCATGGTTAAAGAAGTATGCTAACACTTCCGAGTAGCACCATCAGTGCAGGTGTGTGTTCAGTGCGTGCGCTGTTCGTGTGTTTTTCCCAAACACTTTATCTCTGTACGAATCACACTTAACACAGGTATTACATACCTATATGTAATATGCTTGTGTGAGCATCCCGTCTCACACTTGAGTGTGTGTGCCTCACAGAGACAAACAGCTGACGTTAAGTCCGTCACCAAAATTAGCGTGTGTTTTCTGTAGTTAACACTGTCCCAAGCTGTGCTTGATGATTTCTTTGCTGCTCGGGGGAATGCGATCGGGGAAAACCACTTGAAATTCGACCAGCAGGTCTCCACGCTGGGCGGGGTTCTTCGCTCTGGGAAGCCCCTCCCCTATAAGCCTTCTCAATGAGCCGGGCTTGATGACATCACTGCACGGGAGGGGCTTCATCTGTCCGTCAAGCGTAGGGACGTTAACCGTACACCCACACAGAGCCTGGAGAAATACACAAAGAAGGAAAACCGTTAGATGTTGTGTCACAGGATCATCTTTGATATCTATAAAGTTATAAAGGTCTGTATCGATTCTTTGTCTTGGTTATATCACAAGCTGTAGTGTTTTGGCAGCACAAGAGCTATAATGCCCCTCCGGCATATGTTATGAGCTCTAATCCACTTGTCTATATATGATGCCTTTATATAATGCTTGAATATGAACGCGGGCGGAATATAGGCCAGACAGATTGAACATTACGGTTACGCAACGGCAGAAAAGAGCCTCTAATCGCTCTCATTTCTCAATGATGCTCCAGTCTGCGGGGGCCGTGAGGGTATGCGTGGGAAGAGAAAGATGAAGTGGATGTGGAAAATGAGAGAGGGAGGGAGCGAATGAGGGCGAGAGGTTCGCTGTGGAAAGTGAAAATGGAAATGAGCTGGAAAGAATGAAAGAATAAAGGGTTGTTTTAAGAGCCGATGCCAAATCTGATGTCTAGAGAGCAGGATGGTCGATTTAATGACTTGTTAATCAGTCAATAACCTCAAAATGTCAAAAAAGGCCAATTAATTGCACAGTAACTGGCTGGTGTCAGTTCAGTTTCAGTTCTATGATATTAAACTACTTTTGTGATATTTTTGAATATACAGTGTATAAAATATTTTAATAAATGAATTCTAGTTTGCTCTCTTATGAATATCTCTGCATTATATTGGCCAATCAGGCACAGTTATCGGTATTGGTATTGGCACTGATAATTTTAAAATGCCCAAATATGGACGGAATATTTCCTGATATTTCAGCCAAGCCAATTAATCAACCAATAATTAGCCATTTTAAGATTATCAACCAATCAGGCACAACAATCAGTGCCGATAATCTAAAAATGGCAAAACAAGCCAATTAATTGTTAAGTTTCAGTTCCAAAATAATTTTTCAACGATGATAAACTATTTTTGTGATATTTTTGAATAAATAGTGTATGAAATAATTTAATAAGATAATTTTAGTTTGCTCTTTTATGAATATTTCTGCATTATATTGGCCAATCAGGTACATTTATCGGTACCGATAATCTTAAAATGCCCAAATATGGACTAATTATTTCCTGATATTCAACCAATAATTAGCCATTTTAAAATTATCAACCAATGGCAAAATAGGCCAATAGGCCCAATAATTTGCCATTTTAAGATTATCGGCATTGGCTGGTTAACATAAGTTTTTGAAACAGTAGTTTCAAAGTCAACAGATTATTAACCATTTTTTTTAAATTGTATTGTAATTTGCTATTTTATGAAAATATCAGCATTATTTAAGTAATCAGGCACAGTTACCAGTGCCGATAATCTTAAAATGGCCAAATATCGACTGATATTTGAGCAAGGCCGATTAATCAACCATTAAATCAGTGTCAGTTCCAAAATATTAAATATTTTTTTGTTTTTAAATATTGTGTAAAATAATTGCTAATTTGATTGCTGTCTTGTCTATATATCAGCATTGTATCGGCCACCCTGCTCTCTGTATATTATTGTGTCTATTCACAGTTTTCTAAGAAAATAGTTGCATGAGGGCGTATAGGCAAAATAAGATCCACTGCTAGAGAGGAGCGAATGACAGAATGTGTGTGAGACGATGCTGAGAGCTGAGGAGGTGGTGTGCGAGATGGGAGGGGGAGTGTGCGAGAGTGTGTGCGCTGAGGCTGCGGGGGAGAGATGCTAAATTTAGATGCAGCTCTCTGCAGAGGCTTATTGAGTACCGGCGACTGCGAGGGAACATTTCGTACCGCCATGCACACATACACACGTACACAAGTACACATCTCACCTCGCGCAGAGTGATGGTGGCGGTGAACACAATATGCGAGCCGTCTCGTCTGAAATGGGCGTGCTTCTTCTCCTTAATAACGAAGGCCAGGTCGTTCGGGGCGTGGCCGAGCATCTGATGGCCCTCCTTGGGGAAGGTGATTCTGGTGCCCTCCTTCCATCCTTTCTTCACCTCCACGTCGAACACGCGCTCTTCCGGTCTCAACGCGTGCTTGTCCGTCTGCCGGAGGCGTGTCAATTTCACACGCTTGGTCACGCCCATCAGAATGTCCTCCAGCGACACGAGGAGCTCGTGAACTTCGGCCATGCCCGTTGGCTTGGGCCCACCCCTCTGACGGCTGAGGTGGGGCAGGGGGTTCCGCAGGAAGGGGTTAAACAGGTCATCATCAGAGTCGACTTCGAAGTTGAAGAACATGCGCCAGGAGTGGGCGTCGGCTTTCGAGGAGCTGTGGGAGGAGTCGCTTTTGTTTCCAGCTGGAGCCACGCCTCCTTTGGTCAAACCTTGAAGATTAAAGAGATTTTATTAGTATGCATATCTTCGAGTTCATTCGCTGGTTAATAAAGTATGGATAAATAATTGATCATGGTTGCAGCTATTTGCACCCAGCACTGAGAGTGTGTGAATGAGTTCAGCTGGGGTTGTAGGAACCCACTGAACTCAGTAATCATTTTGGATATGCAGGTGCATGCAGTTTAAATATGTTTGAGGTTGCATTCGATTCCTACCTTGTTGATCATAGACGCTGCGTTTCTCTGGGTCTGTCAGAACATCGTAGGCTTGTGCAATCTGTTTAAATTTGTCCTCGGCGTCTGCGTCTGGGTTCTTGTCTGGGTGGTAGCGGAGCGCCAGACGCTTGTACGCCCGTCTGATCTCCTCCTCATTAGAGTCACTTGACACACCAAGCACAGAGTAGTAATCCACACACTCTGGTGAGGACGGGGGGCTAGACACTTCGGGTTCTTCACGCACCTCCTACACACACACAGATGGCAGGAGTTTAGAAAATGATCATTTTTAGTTCTCCTTGGTTCACCTACACAGGGTGATCCCAAATAAAAAGATGAAGTTTTTTTGGTTCAGGCAAAGATGCAAGTACCATAGCTTTGAAGGGAGTTCCCATAATATTTCAGAGTAGACCAATTCTTACATTTTTCATTTGGTCACCCCAATTATTATTATTATTATTATTATTATTTTTTAAATATTATTATTATTATGTTTTAAGGTGTAAACCACTATTTTTTAAAATTTAGTCAAAACTATTTTATTTTCAGTTAAAGTACAAAAAATAAATAATAAAATAATAAAAAATATTTTCTCCACTCTATAAAGTTTATGGGATATATATTTACAGATTTTTTAATATGCCTCCAAATTCTCCATTATGTAATATACACTCAAAGTCTTTAGGTGTATATTATATATTTGAGAATACAATGGCATACATAAAAATTATAAATCTATATGCAAGTCTATTTTCCACACTATAAAACATAAACTCAAAAAAACTTTGAAGGTTTCTTATATAGTGGAGCATATAGAGGTATATATAAAAAATTGCATCCTCTATATTCTCCAATATGTACATCTATTACAGATGTGTATATACACCTGTATATTCTCCACTATATAATATACCCTAAGTCATAAGGTATATATTATATAGTGGAAAATATAAATGGAAATATACAACAATGCATACTAAATAATATGCATATATAGATATATACACTGAAGAATACATCGGTATATATGCATTTAATATATACATATAAATTATTCAATACATAATAAACATTCAAAGTCTGTGAGTGCATATTATACAGTGGAGAATATACAGTAGATGCATATATATTTCAGCATGTGATTTAAATGTCATGTGCAGCATCTCACCTCTGAGGTCCATCCCTCTTCTCCGTGGATCACTCGCACTTTGCACTTGACATTCTTGTGTTTGACGCCGAACTGAGTCCAGATGAGAACCATGATGATGCTGCTGCTGCTTCTGCCGGTAAGTGTGAGGCGAGCGCGTAAGCTGCTTGAGCTGCTTGAGCTGCTGTCTGCTGCATCTCCCGCCGCTCTGCTCGAGCTTTTATACCCGAGCTCTACACACGGCGCCCACGCTGCGTGACCGAGCTTCCCCGAGCACGCCCATTCTCCACGTACACGAGAGGGAATACCGCGTGCCCACCAATCCACGCTCGATGCCGCTGCGGACTGAGATGAGCATCACGCGGATGTGGCAGCCCACCTTTCCATGTGGAGGAGCGTTTCCGGAATTCACAATGAGTCTCATCCCTGCCTCCCTCCATCCGTCCATCCTTCCATCCTAAATTGGTCTCCTGTTACAGACTGTTCTTTTGGCTTGTCGGACCGATTTTTGGATTGAAAGTTGTGAATGACAATGGGTTTGCGCACAGAATGTGAGTAAATGAACACAAAGAAACATGCATATAAAAGGCGAGAATGACTGCAGATGAACACAGGGAAAATATGCAGATTATTTTTTTAAAATAAAGAAATATAGCACAAGACAAGCTTGTCAGTCGTGCATAACTTTTATTTATTTTTATTTTAGTTTTAATTTACAAAAAAAAAAAAAACACGACGCTTAGACAGTAAGTGCCATTTGAAGTGAAGAGCGTTCAATAAATAAATAACATAAAAAAAAGAATAAAAATAGATTGTAACTTAAAAAGTTCAAAATTGTCAATGGTGGTTACCGTCCTTCATTGTATATACTTATATACTGTCCACTGGTTAAAAACATTGGCCACCTGAGGGAAGATCTATGTTTGAATATCAGTTTTATTATTAAATGTCAAATCATGTCTGATGCTTTGAGCAAGCAATAAAGTCTTATTAAAATTTAGCTACACACACACTTCATTGTCCCTTTGTGTCAAAGTGCAATTTATACAGATGGAAATCTACAGCCAGAACCGCTTCACCCACACATGCAATTACAGGCAATTAACGTGGTGGCTTGTGTACCAATAGTTCTTTAAGCTCGTCACGGTGACAGTTCAATGTTCCCAACTCTATTTGCGCATCACAGACCGTCCCCGGCGTTAACTGACCGCTAATGCATAAAGCGGAGCCTTGGGGAATGTCGCATTACGCAACGTACGTGCAGGTGAATTGGCGCGCATTCCTCAGTACATAAATGGCCATATTTCCTCAGCCGTTAAGCGCGCAGCCAATCACAGGCGAAAGATGCTTCAGGATTCCCGCTGGTACCGGAAAATTGGACAAATTTGGTGTAGATGTCCCTGTTAGAAACGTCAGAGAATCTCTAAGCCAGATTTCGTCCATTTTGGAAAAATAGAAAGAGGGAGCGCAGGAAAAACCGAGAGCCGAGCGGTGTGAATGACACCTCGAAATCTGTCATTATCGACCGGCCGGACATTTCCGTCGTGAATTGAGAGATGAATATGAGATCAGGTGTGTGAGTGTCTCGCCGTGAAAATGTGTGTCTGTGAGGAAGGAGGGAACATTGTGCTAGCGCAGTGTCGAGGACATTCTGGGAACATTGTGCTTTTGCGGGGTAAAGCTCAGCAGGGGCTCATAAGAAGTCGTGATCTCGTGCTTTTAATAATAACTCTCGGCTCGTGACCAGCGGATGCCCAACTGTGGCGCGTAATTTTCGCGCCCTCATTGTGCCGGGGTCTGTTATTCGCGCTCTTTGTATGTCACCGTTATTAGCGTCGACTAAAGGGCTCCTGCATTGGTTCCTGTTTAAATTAGAAACCATCTATCAAACAAGGTCCGAGATTGAGGGATGTCCAGTGAGTTCGTTATTTCATCAATGAGTTCATTATCATTGTTTTAATTGATAAATCGTTCTTAAGCAACCTTTAGCATAAAAGCATTATCTTAACATATAGTACATTAGTAAGAAAACATTTTGCATGTTGCTAGGCAGTTGTTCTGATGGGTGGTTGTCTATTGTCTCAAATCCCCACAGTTTCCATGATATTTTGGTATTATCTATGGTATTTTTTACCTGTTTTATCATCCTGTGGGTGAAAATTATACACCTGATCACCTAATCACAAACCTAACATATTATGTAAGAACACACATAAAACTAGTAAGCAGTTAAAAATACAAAATCCATCGAATTTGGATATGATACCTTGGAGTGACATGTAAATATGGTATATGAATGTGGTAATAGGTATACTATGATATCACTACAGTATCTTTTTACAAGTGAAATAGTAAAAGAAACCACATATGTGACCCTGGACCACAAAACCAGTCATAAGGGTCGATTTTTTTTAAATTTGAGATTTATACTGAATAAATAAGCTTTCCATTGATGTATGATTTATTAGGATAGGACAATATTTGGTTGAGATACAACTATTTGAAAATCTGTAATCTGAGAGTGCAAAAAAAATTAAAATAATGAGAAAATCCCCTTTAAAGTTGTCTAAATGAAGTTCTTAGCAGTGCATATTACTAATCAAAAATGACTTTTTAGATATTTACGGTAGAAAATTTACAAAATATCTTTATGGAGCATGATCTTTACTTAGCATCCTAATGATTTTGGGCATCAAAGAAAAATCGATAATTTTGACCCATACAAATATATTTTTGGTTTAAGATTGGCTTTGTGGTCCAGGGTCACATTTATGGTTTTTGGAAAATATTTACCATCCTACACAATTGTCTTTCTAACCTTTCCCCCATTGTACCATATGTGTATGTGTTGTAGAGTAAGTTATGTGTTGCAGGGGAGTGATATTCACAGGTTCGGCTCTTCCTACACCACCTTCTCCTTCTGTGCTCACTCTTTCTCTCTCAGTCTCTCTCAGTAAAGGTTACAGGGGTGATTCATAATGAGTAAAGTGGCATTTGACAGCACCTCTCACTTCAGATCCATCTCTCAAGTCAGACTCATTTGGTTGTGTAACCATTTTCATAATCAACCATGTTGTTAACAGACTGAGTGATTGTCTGAAAAACATTAATATTCAGATGGGAAGAGACATGAGGTAAGGCGGAGAAGGGAGAACACAGTAAAGAGAACGGACTGTTCTAATAATAGCTTGCAGGGACAGTCAGTCAATGTTGGAGACGTACTGCCATCTGCTGACCATCTTCTGAACAGTCGTGGTAGAACATTTAAAAGCTGCTTCCCCCTTTAAACACTCTAATAAAACAGCTTCCACATACAGGAGGAATGTGAACAGAGGCTAGAACTGCTGAGGCTTGCATGAGCTAAGAGCAAAAACAGCAGGAGAGATTCTTTACTCTTGCTGTTAACTAACTCTGGCAGTAATGCTGCAGAGCAGCCTCTCATGTGAACAAAATACTTATGCCCATCAAACATGAGCCCCGGCCCAAACCCTGCCTGCCAAAACAACATTTTAAGACATCATAAGCATGTTGCTCATATTCCAGAAGGTAGCCAGCATAATTAAGATTACTTTTAGCAGGGTTGCCAGGTTTTCACAATAAAACCCTCCTAACTGCTACTCAAAACGTTTTGCAGTAGCGGAGGAAAACCGCAGACTTGGCAATACTGCCTTTTAGCGAAATTCTAAGGTTGCATCACATGTATTTTTCAAATATAAAGTACCATAATATGAGAATGCATTGCTGTTCCAATCAAACATAGTTAAACTAATTAAACTAGTTAAACTAGTTGTCAGATGTAGTCTTTAAATACACCAATATTTCATTTGTTTGCCAATTGTGAATCAAGTCTCCCAGTAGTCTCCCAATTTCAGGTTTAGTTTCATTTGGGATACTATATTAGAAGATAAGCTGTTTTTTTTTTTTAAACAGGGCTATTGTTTCTGACCCACAGAACATACAAATCTTAGTCAGATGGAAGTACAGTCATACATAGGACAGATTGACATAAAATGTCATCACATATCTTGAAATGATTCTTTTATTGCTGCCAAATAGGAATGAGAGACTCCAAAAAGTTTTCTTATCTTTTATCGTAATACGTAATATCATCCTTTCTTGTAAATGTCTTTACAATGATGCAAATCTACCTGCATTCTATGCAGGCAGCTGATAACTGTACCTTCTAACTGACTGATAACAGGAAATACTGTCCATCTCTTATCTATCTAAATGTTATATGATGTAGTTAAACTGCTGAAGTTCTTTGACCAGAATAAAAAAGATTATTTTAAAAAATGGCATACACATTGTGTATACACGTATCCCAATTCTACACACACACATTGTGTACAAATGTGTTTCACACTTTCAGAGACACACATAGGGCTGTGTGTAATTGTGTGCTGGTATAAACATAGCATTATGGGAGTTATTTACAGAGGGTCCATGCCGTTTTGTGTACTGAACTCCTGGAAGTCCTCTGGAATGGTGTCTGGAAAAGAGATGTATTTATATGAAACAGAAATATTTCCTAACATTACAAATGCCTGCTTAGGTTCGTGTTCTCACCATTGCAGCGGTACTTCAAGTTTGACCAGATGATGTTCTCTTGAGAGAAGCAGAACACTCCCAGTCTTCCTCCTCTCATTGTAGTATCAATCGTCACCCCAGAATCTGCAACCAGCTCTGATCCCTCATAGAAACGAACCCTGAAAACAATCTATACTCTATCATCTTGATTTTTAACACACTTTTCTTCAAAAGTAACAGCTTGCTTGGCTTCAAACTTTGAAGAATTTTGATTGGCTCACCTGATGTATCCGACTTGTGGGCGGTGCTGCAGGTACCAGCGGTACGATATCTTATCCTTCCATCCAACGTTTCTTGGATCCTTCCACAGGAGACGCACTTGATCATTAGTGTCACCTGTATGCCAGAGAGAGTTCCTCAAATGCTCACCTGGACCAGTTTGGGACTTCACTGCCTAGGAAACAAAGATAGAGTTCTGTTAATTCCATGCAAGACTTTCTCACAAATTTGGATATTAAATTCATCTCATCAACCTTCAGCTGAATGCCAGGTTCAGCTACGGCTCTGAAGGGTGTGGCCTGCCAGTACGTCTGCTCCGTTTGCTTCCACATCACCACGTAGAAACTGGAAGAGTCTTGGTAGCCAAAGATGAAGCCAGCATAGTCGTCATCAGTCACCGTATTCACATGGAACGTTCCCTCGAAATCAACACCGCTGAATGCAGTGTAACCTGGTCATTGGAAAGAAGAATGGCATCATTCATAGAAATAATTGAATACAGTTGAAGTCAAAAGTTTACATACACCTTGCAGAATCCGTAAAAATGTAATTATTTTACCAAAATAAGAGAAATCATACAAAATGCATGTTAGTGATAGTTGTTCCTGAATCCATTGTTTGTCCTGAACAGTTAAACTGCCTGCTGCTTTTTAGAAAAGTCCTTCAGGTCTCACAAATTCTTTGGATTTTCAGCATTTTTGTGTATTTGAACCCTTTCCAACAATGACTGTATGATTTTGAGATCCATCTTTTCACACTGAGGACAACTGAGGGACTCATGTGCAACTATTACAGATGGTTCAAATGCTCACTGATGCTTCAGAAGGAAAAACTATGCACTAAGAGCCAGGGGTGTAAACTTTTGACTTCAACTGTACATCATTAACTATAATGGAGAAACATGCATCCACTCACCAACGGCAAGGCCAGGGTCACTATTCATAGTCTGGACAATCTCCATTCCCTTTGAAACAAGGCAGCAACCTTATTAGAATTGTATGTCTCAAACTCAGTTTTATAAAATGCGATGTATTTACAGTATTGTTGATCTGTCACCTGGTTAAGAACCACCCAGTTGGGGTCAATCTGAGCATCACCCTCTGGGTCCAGAACAACCGTCTGATAAGCTCTGAAGTCTGTCAGTGTGATCTCTGCATTTTCTGGACAGTTGTCGATCCGGTCTATCACCTTATCTTGGTCAAAATCCGATTCGCATATGTCACCTACTCCGTCATCTGTGGAGAAATAAACAGGTGGGTGAGTGATGATTGAAAAATGATTTCTGTATGTTCACTGCAATGAAAAATACAAGACTTTCTGAGAATAATTGGATGCATTTCTGGATTTTTATGTGAAAGTCACATATGGCTTTAGAAGACTTGGAATGCAGTGCCAAGTCGTATGTCAGCTATTTATATTGAGTTTGACAGTCACTGTTCATTTTCTATTTTTATTCTAGGCACATTATGCTTTTCACGTTTTTGTTCCAATGAAGCAAAACAGGGTGAGTATTTGATCACAAAAAACGTACAGTACACACTGTGACTATTTATGGATTAATGGTGTACTCACTGTTGTCATCTATTTGGTCAGGGTTGGGCACCAGCCGGCAGTTATCCGGTCCAGGAGGCAGTGTGTCGGGAATGCCGTCATTGTCATCATCATCGTCACATTCGTCTCCCAGTCCATCTTTATCTGTGTCCAGCTGGGAGCTGTTAATTACCAGCGGGCAGTTGTCTTTGCTATCTTGGTGACCATCACCATCGCTGAAAGATATAAGAAATGATATCACAGGAGTGTTGGCAAAATTTCTTCAACAAAATTTTACGATGGAGAAGCAGATATGCAAATGCTATTTGTGTTGCATGAGTGATAGACTTTGGATTTTCATACCTGTCTTGATTTGTGTCGCAGGAATCTCCAACAAGATCATTGTCAATGTCAGACTGGGAAGAAGAGGATTGAATTGAAATATTTATTATAGTACCAAAGTACAGAAATATGTACTTAAATGCAAATCATGTACCTGATTTGGATTTGGGATGTCGGGACAGCTATCGCATGCATCTCCCACACCATCCCCATCACGATCCAGCTGGTCACGATTTTTCACTCGCTGGCAGTTATCCAGGAAGTTAGTCACCCCTGGCAATCAATAAAAGCACACACCAAAAATGGGAATGACTCAGTGCCAGAAAGACAAAGACAAATCCTTTTGTTAGAACCCAATCATCAAGGCGATTTTACCATCTCCATCCATGTCGTTATCGCATGCATCTCCAAGGCCGTCAGAATCGGTGTCTCTCTGGTCTGGGTTATCCACTCGGATACAGTTGTCACATGCATCACCATGGCTGTCCTTATCACTGTTCAGTTGATTTATATTTGGCGTCAGCCAGCAGTTATCCTAAAATGCATACATATACACAGGAACAAAGTTTGCTTCATAATCAGCAAGAGATTCTGCAGTGCATATAAACAGCCATGCCACGAATGCGTGCATTTACCTGCTCATTTGGTATTCCATCTCCATCTGCATCTGGGTCACACGCATCGCCTTTCCCGTCGCCATCTGCGTCCTCTTGTCCCGAGTTTGGAACGGTAACACAGTTATCCTGATATTGAGAAAACAAGATGAATCAGCTCTCCCGGAGACAGCCCTAAGCAAGTCAATATCGATTGCATTGTTGCCATAGTTACCTTTCTGCAGGTTGGGTCTCGGCAGCGCAGCTTCTCATCGGGGTACCCGTCGATGTCAGTGTCTTTACCGCAGAGATAACCGTTTCCAGCCCATCCAATGCCACACTAGGAGACAAACATGCCCTTAGCATTTGCCCTTACCTTTTCCCATATATGTGTGAATGCGGATGAGTACCTGGCATGTGATAGTGCCGTCTCTCTCCTCTATGCATTGCGCATTGGGGTCGCAAGGATTCTGTAAGCGGTTTCCGCAGCTTTTCTCTGGCTTACAACCTCTGATCTGGTCACCTGTAAATCCGGTCTTACACCGGCCACACTGATATGATCCCTGTAGAAGATAACACACATTTTGAGCTTTGCATGTCTGAGTGATGTAGAATTGCACTTTGCATCATATAGATGATGCATGTCAATACTCACCACAGAGTTCATACAGACAGAGTTAGGCGTGCATCCTCCATTATCTGGTCCTTTGCACTCATCGATATCATCACACACCTAAAAGACAATAGAGGGATTAGGAGATAAATGACCTTTCAGCATGTTAATCATTGGCTGTCCATCAAAACATCAATGGCAATCTTTTTCTTTTTTTTTAATTGCCTGAACTTCCAACATGTGACCTGCACACAGTGGTATAGCTGGGGATAATGCTGTAGCTTGATGCTTCACTTTGCATAAGTTTAATGCATTAAGAAACTTGTTCAGTGACACGAATCATGCAAAAGGGCCCCAAGTCATTGCATAAAGTTTAATGCATTAAGGCACTTGTTCAGTGACACGAATCATGCATAAGAGCCCAACTCATCAGTGACGTACCTGCTTGTGCGTTTGTGCATAAGCCACGCCAACACCCTCCAATGGTTTGCCCGTGAATCCAAGAGGACATGCCTCACAGCGGAAACCTGGAGCCATGTTCACACACCTCACGCCAGGGAAGCAGGGATTAAACTGGCACTGCAATAGAAACAAACATGCATGGCAATGACATTCATTCAACCCTGAGTTTGAATTCTGGCTCATGGTTCTTTCCTCTCCCATTGTTTCTTGTCTAATTCTATACTGTCCTCATGCACTTCAGGACATCATACCAGGACATCATGGAAAAAAGTAATTGGTCTTGTTAAGATCCCTTTAATGAAAAGACACGAACCTCATCAACATCATCACAGCTGTATCCATCTCCAGTGTATCCATCAGGGCATGGGCCGCACTCCGCCCCATCGGCTGTTTCTATACACATGTCATCACGGAAACACACTCCAGGAGTGCACTTTGGTTTCACCACCTCCGTTCCGCCCAGCCCTGGAATTAACCTCATATTTAGCATTTATGGTGTGGTTTGAAGCATTCATGATAGGTCTGTAATTGAACACTCCTGGTTTAAATCTGCTTTAGCTTTCGTGACTTTGAAGTCATGACTGGAGTGTTTGTTTGACACATGTTGCCATGGGTATTTGTGGACACTAAAAAATGTCTTGTTTGGGTTTCTTATCTGGATATCTGCATCAACAAACTTGTGCGTATCACGCATGTCTTGCTCATCATAATGTCTTACCACAGGCCTGGCACTCGGAGATGGTGTTTCTCAGGAAAGAAGTCTCCTTCACCTATAAACATGCGTGCAAACACAATAAAATCTCTGTAAATAAGGGATGGTGGAAATTAAAAACATTAAACAAAAGGGTAATTGATAGGAAGATTTTACCTGCTGAATGAGGACATCTTTCAGCTCATTAATAACCTTTGTCAGCTCCAGCATCTGATTTGTAAGCTGTTTCGTGTTAAGCCCTTTATAAACAACAAAAACGCTAGTTTTATCACTTTAGCATATGAACAATTTATTCACATTTTCTCTCTTTATCTCTTTTTTTGGAATTTATTCCTCAAATGTGCACTTAATAGTACTTAATAGGGCTGGGTTTTGACACAAATTTGATCCTATTTTGATTCACAAGGTTGTGATTCAATATTTATTATGTTGGATATATATCAGGAACTAAACGATATACTAAAATATATATTTAGTAAAATGCTCATCTCTAGAGTTTATTTTTCTAGCTGACTGAGTTCACTCACCGATGTTTTTTTCTGAGGTAAATACAACGTTGTGTGACATACTGTTTACACATGTTGATGTCTTTCCGCAGTTGAAACACTGATTGAACGATTACATGAGACAGGATAGGGATTTCGGTGAGTTGTACTTTTTTTTTTTTTTTTTTAAACATAGCTTTGAATGTTTATTCATCCCTGCTGAAAAATAAAACAGCTGAAACCAACCTAAGCTGGTTGGCTGGTCTTAGCTGATTTAATCTGGTTTTAGCTGGTCTCCCAGCCTGGCTAGGCTAGTCAAGCTGGTTTTAGCTGGTTGTTCCACCTGGTCTCCCAACCTGACCAGCTAAGGAAGTGGCCAAAACCAGCCAGCCAAGCCAGCCTGCCGATCAGCTAAAACCAGGCTGGATGACTGGCTAAAACCAGCCCACCAGCCGTTTTTTCCGCAGGGATGTTTATTTTGTGCTAAAATTGGTATTAAGATGGAGAAGATGATCAGTTCACTCTTGAACTGAAGCGATCTGTCACTCCACGTTAAACATGCGAAAACGGCATTTATTGTTTGAATATTGTACAAATCTGAGACTTAGTTTCATATTAGAAATAACTAAGCACAACGCTTATTGCGATTTATTATATTGGAGGTTTTAAGTTTTTTGGCTTTTAGTATAAATATGTTAGCATTAAGATTATCAACAAGCTAGTGTGCACCAAAACAATGAGAAAATTCACATTTAGAAGAGATAAGCATTCAAAACTTAGTCACTAACGTCTGCCAATATGGATCAATGATTTTGATGACATCACCCTGCACTTCAGATTCTCATCCAACTTTCTGTCCAATCAAATGCTCTCTAGAATCCAAAGCGCCCCGCCCCTACACTATAAATAGACGCTTAAGCTGCGGCTGAAATCGGTCGCTTGTTCACAGAATTTGTATTTTCTGTATGGCAAATGGGACGTAGTGCACTATATAGAGGATAGGGAAGGATTCAGATAGTGTAAATATGCTTTCCATTGGGGTGAAAGAAGTCTGGTTTCGTGCTGTGTCACAATAGCATGGAGCGGATCGAATGTGCAAGTCGGCGCAGACCACAAAGATATCACGCAGAATGGTATGCTTTTTTTTAAAAAGTCATATTTTTGGGCTTTTTTGTGCCTTTAATGGACGGAATAGTAGCGAGATAACAGGAAAGTATTGGGCAGAGAGAGAGGGGAGCGGGATCGGCAAAGGACCTCAAGACGGGATTCGAACTCGGGTAGCCACAAGCACAGTTGTGCTATATGTCGGTGCACTAACCACAAGGCTATCTGCGCCAACATAGAATGGTATGTTTTATTGCGATATGGATGAGATTGTGGCTGTCATATGCTATCAAATGGGGCTTTACAGAGCTCAGAGGCTGTGATAAAAACAAAATGCTACTGGCCATTTAAAAACTGAGGTGGGACTGCTTAATATGTCCCTACATGTCTTCCTGTTTCAGTTGTAATTACGTCAACACAGAATAACGCTGCGTGTTTCAAAGCACTTCAGTGGGCGTTTAAGAATCGCTTAAAATCGTTTCTGAAAAATTAGAATCGATTAAAATTGAGAAATCTATATTTTTTTATACCCAGACCTAGTAATTAGGCTGATTTAGTGCTGGTTGACATGACTGTTGTCTTTAATGGAAAACATCTGCTGATGCCACTGGAAAATGTTTTATTTGTAACAAACCATCCATCTAACAGAACATCCTAGTAATACCCTGGCAACCATGAAAAACACTCTACCAATGTACTATCAGATTTTGCACATGCACCACTCATGTTTTCTTCAGAAAATGTAAAAATTACCTAAAGTCTGTACGGAGTCACTCTGATGAGTGTGGCAGTCCTGCAGCGATGCAACATTTTCCATTGAATCACCATATGCCAGTTTGAGCTCCTCCAACTCCTCCTTGCCAATCAGAACAGAAAGAGCACAATGGTGAGTTTATGTTAGTGTATTCGTACGAAAAGCCTCTAAATACATCTCTCATCATGCGAGTGTGTAGCTATTAACTATGTTTGTATACTTGTGCTTTCCCCTGCATAGTTTTGAGCTCCACTCCCTGGTGATTGTTTAGGCCATTAAACACAGCTGGTAAATCTCTCAGCGTCTCCACCAGCCTGCAGTCCAGGTGGAGCTCCACCCCAGGCACCGGTAACACCCCCTGGTTGTTCGGAAAGCCCCCCGGTTGGCCCACCTCCAGTCCCTTCAGATGGAAGAGCAGGCGATGCTTCTCACCGTCAGCCAGTTTGAGGTTGTTGAAGGTGACGGTACTCATCCTACCATCTCTGCGCAGGTATCGTAAAGTAGCTACAGAGAGACAAAGAAAGATGGTTTTTATCCATTTTAGAGCTTAAAACATTTGTTTTCACGCCAGAGTGAGTTTAAAAAAAGTTTAGATACCTTTGTTGAGTTTCCCAAGTACAGAAAACTCAAAGTACTTGCTGTTGTCTCGTGGATTGTACAGGCTGAATATGGTGTTTCCGGTTCGAGGCTGGAGACGGAACGTTGTGAGAATAAAGAGTTCTGTTACTCCCTGCTCTGCCAAACCTCCGTGCAGCAGATCCGGTAGGCAGTCCGGTGACGTTAAGAGGTTATACACTGCAGGGAAAACGTTATTTAAAGGTTATATAAGTGTAACTCAAACACAAAGTATACTGCTCACAAACATGTAGTTGTTTTCCAGGCTAATGCATGCTGGGAGTGATGCCCAGGTTGATGTAATTTTTCTTAGACTGTAAATACTGTTCCTGTTTATTTAGCCAGCTGCATGTGGCCAAATAAACGTTTGGGGATTCATAGTGCTTTGAAGTTTGCAAATGGCACAAATTAGTTGTTTTTTTAAAGCCTGACTGTAAGTATTCAAATTCGCATTGAAATTTTGAATGTTTTGGCAGTGTGAATATGTGTTGAAATGCTGAAATCCAGACCGTATCTAACATACTTGATGGATGACATACATTTTGATGAGCGGCATTTAACAAACCTAAAAATTTCAGGTCCGTCGTGTTCCAGAATAAGCAGAAAAGGCTCGAATTTCAGATTGATATCTTGAGTTTTTAAACAGAAACTGCTGTAACTGGTCTTAGTTTGTGTAACTGAGATTGACTGGGATCGAACTGGATCTTATCCACTGAACATTTTCACTGGAAAACTTCATGGAAACCAGGTGAACGGACAGCCGCCGCGGTGTCACCCCCGGATGTCAAATACAGATGTTGGTTGTTATGGCCGATGGAAGCGTTCCATTGGCTGAACAGGCAAACATAATGTTGTATGAAAAAATGTTAATGACTCAGGGATGACGTCTTCCCCAATATTTTAACCGAAAGCGATGATCTGACTCTCATTTTCATGCCTTAGCAATCAGCGCATCAGGACAGCTAAGCAAAATTCCCACAAAAACCAAAGCTATTGTTGGGCTTTGTGTTTATCTTCACTTTCTTGTGAAGTATGAGTACAGTTTGAACATTTCAAAGAACTGCTTGTTGCTAAAAATCATCATTTCTGTTCACAGATGGTGTGTTGAAATATTTACATGCTGGCTGTGATTGCCAACATGTGTGAGTTGACTTTATGTATTATTTGTCATTTTGATGATCAAACACTCACCAAGTCTTGAAGTAAATATTGCATTGACATTAAAAAGGGGGAATGTTTATGGTCTCTGTAGGTGGAAGTACTCTGTGTTTTCTTTAAGTATTATGTGTCCGCCTTTCGGATTCAATAAAATAATGCAATCTCATCCTAGCTGCAAAAGACATTATGACTTCTATAGCCCAGATTGAACTACCGTTCAGACACACACACACACACACACACACACTTTAACTCTCTCTCTATTACTCACAGGCAATTACCAAAAAATTGAAATTGGAGCCTGATGCTTTGTGATAAACACATCCACATTGTATAAATTGAGAAACCAAAAAGGAGATGCCAGGAAAATGTGGGATACAGAGAAAGAGACAGGAAGAAAGAAGATCAAAGTAAAACGGAAAACAAAATTAAAAATGTGAGAAAACAAAGAAACCAGCCATTACAGAATAAATCAGACTCTTTTAGACTGAGAAATACAACTCAGTATTGAGAAGACAGAGAAATGGTGAGGAAAAAGTGCAAGAATGTGAATAAAAGTACAGTAAAATAAACTTAGGTTAAACCAGGCAAGTTAACTAGTTGTGAATTAAAGTAAAAATTTTAACCTGTTAAGGAAACTTGTACTCACCGGTTGATTCTGCGCTTGCTGAGCTGAGAGTCAAGATCAGAGAAACGGCCGCAAGGAGATGCATCGTGCCGGTCATCCTTTATCACAACCTTCTGCTGCCCCACAGAAGGAGTGTGTGAGAGAAAAGTCTTATGAGAGCTGATATTAGATTCCTTTCTGTCTTTTGGGTTCAGTGTCTTGTATGTGAGAGTTTTATAGAGAAGGTCTCTGTGTGTGAGTGAGGGACAGAAGAAAAGAGTGAGGTCTGTGTGCCTTCGGGTTTTAATGATGTGTGTGTGTGTGTGTTGGGTTGAGGTAACAGGCTGTCTGTCAGCTCACAGCAGCTGTGGTGGGCGGAGTTATGAGTCTAACAGACGCCCCCATGCTGAGGGGGGGCGGAGCTAAGAGTGGTGCCGTATAATTGGCGGGCCTGGCTCTTATTGGTACCTTTTATGAGGTTCCATTTGTTCCACATCCTTCTCTTCGTGCTCCCTTTCCCTCCATCCGTTCTTCCCCTCTCAGGTTTTCACATACTTTCCTGTCATTTTGACTGGCAGGTGCTGTAAAAAATGTCTGCCGGGGTGGATCTCTGGGGAATTGTTTAAAGATAACTGGATGAAGGGTTGCTAATGTTCCGTGAAGGTCTGAATCTTGCGCAAAAGGATTTTGTAATAAAAAATAAATTAAAAAGTCAGATACACATGGGAAGCAGGCAAATGGTAACAGCCGTTTAATGATACAGCAGCAATTGGGACCAATTTTCTCATCTTTCAACTCAGTGGCAGTTTAATAACATTTAAAGTAGAACTTTACAAATGGCAAAGAAGCATATATGAGACTATGAGTTGCACGTGTGTTTCACAACACCACAGCAACCACCGAACCATTACCCTCAATGCTCCAGAAGCTTCCTAGCAGTGATCACTCAGAACCAACCACCTAACAACTACCCAGGAACTACCCACAACTCCTGAAACTTCCTGGCAATGCCAAGCAACTATCCACAACACCCCAGAAACGTCCCAGCAACCTTTCCCAATGCCCTAGCAACAACCCAAATCAGCCAAACACCCCAGCAACATTCTAGCAACTACCCAAAAGACCCCAGAAACTTCCTAGCTATGCAATAGCAACCTCCCACAACCCCACAGCAATCACCTAGCAAGCAAATTAGCAGCTACCTAACAATGCCCCAGCAACCACCCAAAAACCTGCCACAAGACCCCAGCAAGGCCCTATCAGTTAACCCAAATACCTCAGAAACGTCCTAGCTATGCCCTAGCAACCTCCCACAATGCCCCAGCAATCACCCTCATCTATCCAGCAACCACCTATCAACCTCCCGCAACACCCCAGTAACGTCCTAGCAATCAACCAATCAACCTGAAACTTCCTAGCAATATCCACAACACCCCAGCAGCCACCTATAAATCTCCCATAACACACCACACTTGTGAAACTTCCATCTGTAGCAATCCCCTAGCAACCACCCACAACACCTCAGAAACCACCTAACAGTGCTCAGCAACCATCTATCAATTTCCACAACACCTCAGCGATACCCTAGCAACTACCCACAATACTCCTGAAACTTCCAACTGCAGTAATGACCTAGCAACCACCCACAACACTTCAAAAACCACCTAACAATGCCTAGCAACCACCTAGCAACATCCCACAACACGCCAGCAATGTCCTAGCAACCACTTAGCAATTACCAACAACACTCCTGAAATGTCCTACTGTAGCAATGCCCTAGCAACCACCCACAATACCTCAAAAAACACCTAAAAATGCCCAGCAACCACCTTGTAACTTCCTTCAACATCCCAGCAACCCCCTAGCAATTACCCACAACACGCCTGAAACTTCCAACTGTAGCAACGCCCTAGCATCCACCCAAAACACCTCAAAAACCACCTAACAATGCCCAGCAACCACCTAGTAACCTCCCACAACAGATCAGTGATGCCCTAGCAACTCCCTAGCAACTACCCACACCACTCCTAAAATTTTATACTGTAACAGTTTTCTAGCAACCACTCACAACACCTCAGGAACCACCTAAAATGCCCAGCAAACACCTAGCAACATCCCACAACTTCTCAGCAATGTCCTAGCAACTACCCACAACACTCCTGAAACTTCCAGCTGTAGCAATGCCCTAGCAACCACCCACAACACTTCAGAAACCACCCAACAATGCCCAGCAACCACCTAGCAACATCCCACAAAACCCCAGCAACACTATAAAACCTCCAAGTGTAGCAACCACCCACAACACCTTAGAAACCATCTAACAATGCCAGTAAACACCTAGCAATATCCCACAACTCTCCAGCAATGTCCTAGCTACTCCCTAGCAACTACCCACTTCCAACCCAAGCTTCCAACTGTAGCAATGCTCTAACAACCACCCTCAACACCTCAGAAACCACCTAAAATGCAGAGTAACTACGCAGTAACCTCCCATAACACCCCAGCAAGGCCCTAGCAACCCCCTAGCAACACTCCTAAAACTTCTAGCTGTAGCAACCACCCACAACACCTTAGAAACATCTGACAATGCCAGCAAACCCCTATTAACCTCCCACAATACCCCAGCAACACCCTAACAACGACCCACAACACTCCTGAAACTTCCATCTGTAGCAGTGCCCCAAGCTAAGGGGTATTGCCCTTATCAATGTCCCAGCAACTCCCTAGCAACACTCTTAAAACTTTCTACTGTAGCAGTGCCCTAGCAACCACCCACAACACCTCAGAAACCACCTATCAATGCCCAACAACCACCTAGCAACCTCCCACAACACACTAGCAACATCCTAGGAACTACTTGCAACACACCGGAAATTTCCATTTGTAGCAATGCCCTAGCAACCACCCACAACACCTTAGAAACCACCTAACAATGCCAGCAAACACCTAGTAACATCCCACAATTCTCCAGTAATGCCCTAGCAACTCCCTAGCAACTACCCACAACACTCCTGAAACTTCATACTGTAGCAATGCCCTAGCAAACACCAACAACACCTCAGAAACAACCCAACAATGCCAACAACCACCTAGCTCTCCCACAAAACCCCAACAACACCCTAGCAACCCCCCAGCAACAATCCTAAAACTTCTGACTGTAGCAACCATCCACAACACCTTAGAAACCATCTAACAATGCCAGCAAACCCCTAGTAACCACCTCACAACACCCCGGCAATGCCCCAACAACCACCTGACTACCCACAACACTCCTAAAACTTGCAACAGCAGCAGTGCCCTAGCAACCACCCACAACACCTCAGAACCCACCTAACAATGCCCAGCAACGACCTAGTAGCATCCCACAACACCCCACCAACACCCTAGCAACCCCCTAGCAACTACTCACAACCATCTTGGCACCATGGCATTTTCTGCAGAAAATCTAAGAATGCTTTTTATTACAAAAAAAGCTTTGTTCACAATTATGGATAGACAATGACGACAGAGAAAAGGAATCCTCATACTATCACTAGTCTGGTGGCGGAGCTCCAGTCTGTTACTCATGCGGTCAGAATCACTAATAACAGACTTGTCTGATACTGATATAGTGTGCACACTCATATTCACACCACCGATTGGCCGATCACACTGACCACTGACCAATCACGTGATACTGTGGTGGGTGACATAATCCCACATCCTAATCAGAGGGGCGAACGCTGCCCAGTGTGTGTGTGTGTGTGTGTTAAGACCTAAATTACAGTCTGTAGCCGAAGCTGCTCTGTCATTAAAACCTTCTGAAGCATTATGGGTATGTTAAGACCCAGGTGGGCAAAGTTCTGGAATGTTCTGATTCAAACCGCCTCCCGTTGGCGCGAGCGTATGTTACAACAGGATCTGGCCTTAAGTCTTTCTCTGAATGTCTGGTTATGTTGGATCCGTCGGTAGAACAGCAGGAAACAGACAGACACACTCACACTGTGTCCTTTTGTTCTCACTGTAGGTTGAGATGGCCTGTTAGTTTGTGGTAAGACGACCCCGCTAATGATCTTACCATGTGTGTGAGCGCTAAGGTTCGGTTGCACACGTACCCACGTCTATGTTTGTGTAAGAATAGCCGCAATCGTGTGAGTCGAGAATCTCTTTAAACAGACGCCGCCGACTCCTGACGGCGCTCGTACCTGAGCTACAGCTTTCTCGCGCCGCTCGTGTTCAATGTGTTTATTGAGGCTGGTTATGGTTGCCCTTTTAACAGCCTGTGTAACAGGGCTTTAGGAGCATGTAATTGTTCAGACGAGGTAAACTGGGGCAGGAGAATGTTCTCTTGAACTTTGGGGGAGGATAATTTTCCCCTGACCTTCCTCTGGGGAAAGAAGAATATTCTTCTGACCTCATCCTGGACGGTGGAATGTTCTTGTAACCTGCTGTGGGACGATAGATTTACTCTCAACAAGTTACAAACGGTGACTCATAGCAGTTTTGATGCTTTTTATTCAGCTGAAACATGCAATACCTATTGAGATCCTAAAGGGACAAACAACGAAAAAAAAATCATTTTTTAATGCCTTTGCATTCGCTTGCAAAACGTTTGTGATGGAAACAATATGGGAGGATATTGGGCGGAAGAACTATATTTCAGTGCTTTTGCAAGTAAATGTAAAGTTTTACAAGGAAATGCAATAGGTTTGAAAAGGGAACGCAAATGTTTTACATACAAACATAAAGTTTCTCTAGGCAGCACAATAGCATTTTTCTTTCCATCACATAATTTTTCATTACAGCGTCCCTTAGAGGCCACCAAGCTTTTTTTTTTTTTTTGACACAAGTCTAGATTAATTGTTTTTAGAGGGGCTTTGGGTATATAACCACTTGACCTGACCAGCTAAACACCAGCATAACAGGCTAGTAAGACCAAGAAAACCAGTTAAGAGCAGAGAACCAACTTTATTATTATAACTTTATAAAAATTATACTAATTTTCAATATTAACAATTAATATTCATAATAATATATAACTATAACATAATCAATTAATATATAAATAAATATATAATTAAAAAATAAATAAATAAATAATTTCAACATATCTGTGAACAAGCTAATTTTGCATTTACATAAATTAAAGTTGTTCATTTAAAGGTGACCTATTACACCTCTTTTTACAAGATGTAATATAAGTCTCAGGTGTCCCCAGAATGTGTCTGTGAAGTTTCAGCTCAAAATACACCACAGATCACTTATATATGTTTGTTGCTCTGAAATCATGCGTTTTAAAGCCATATTAGTTTAAACTTCTGATATTCGAAGTACGCACACAGAAAGCTGCTGTCAAACGGCATGTGAATACTAAACTAAGTACGTCTCTTTCATGTCTTATTGCGCTTAAACTGTCAAACTGGTAATATAATAAGATCTCCTTTCTACGTTACAGGGAGAGTGAAATCTGACAGGTTCGTTTTTTCACATGCTTGCAGAGAAAGGCTTACCAAAGCAAAGTTCATAGCACTAGGCTCAAAATATCCCACAGATCATTTATTATATAAATTTGAAAATGCCTATTTTGAGTGGAAGCAGAAACCCCCTGTTTTGTTCATGTCTCTTTAAATGCAAATGAGCTGCTGCTCCCCGCCCCCTTTTCCAGAATAGGGCTGAGCCTTTACAGCTCATAACTCAGGTACTAATTTCTAATTTCTAATGTCTAATTTCTGATATACATAATACTGATATAAGCACACGCACAGAAAGGAGCTGTCACACGACATGTGCGTACTTAGTTCTTTTTCATGTCTTATTGCACTTAAACTGCCAAATGCACACAAGTTTAATGTTAAAAACACGCATAAGTAGCTAAAACAGTCGTTTATGTCCGTGAAGGTAAAGAGCTAAGAAAGAAATCACATGTTTATATTAGATCTGTGTGGCAGCAGTGCAATATACAGTAAATAAATCAATAAATCCACTTCTCTCTTGTCTCCTCTGAGGCTGGGACTCTAAATAGTGTTGTGTGTTTATCAGTGCAGTCAACGACAGAACAGTTAGCATGCTTTGGCATGGCATTAGAACTGGTACACCGTTGTTGCTTGTGAAAACAGAATGGCTTACCAAAACAAAGTTACTGGGTTGACCTTTTTCATGTTTACTGTGTTAGTAGATGCACAAGGGACTCGTTTATAGCGCTTAAAAAGTCAAATTTTCATGATATGTCTCTTTCGGTTTCCTCTATGTAAGCAGTACTTCACCCACTGAACAATCACGCTCATTTCTGGATTATGCAATTTTACTGGGATATATTTATGATAGAAATATTGAAATATTTGATGTAACTTTGCATAAACAAGCTTAGTAACCAGTTGCACATATGTGACCCAGTCTTAAGTAGCCCAAGTGTATTTGTAGCAGTAGGCAAAAATACATTGTATGGATCAAAATTATTAATTTTTCTTTTCTGCTAAAAATCATTAGGATATTAAGTAAAGATCATGTTCCATGAAGATATTTAGTAAATTTCCTACTGTAAATATATCAAAACTTAATTTTTGATTAGTAATATGCATTGCTAAGAACTTCATTTGGACAACTTTAACCCTTTAACCGTCACGTCCACTCTGTGGGACGACTAAGTTTACTTCACCATATTACAAATAAATCCTAATCTAATCATGACAAACTATACATCACTGGAAAGGTCTAAGACTCCTAAATAGATATTTTAACATATTTTTGTGTTACAAATTATGTAGGAATAGTAATTGATTAATATATGTCAAGAGTGCAACTTAAAAAATCTACATCATAACATGAGTTCTGACCTTCTGACCTCACAAAAGACATTCTTCGTTTCCTTTTTCCCTTTCACGCTTTAGATATCATAAAAAATTATATATCAGTTCAAAACTTAAAATCTCAAAATTCATCCTCTGAAAGGCATTTTAAAATCAGACATTGCATTACCATGGAAAATGTACATCAAAATCATATTACAAAATGTTTTCATTCATGAATTATAAAAATTTAAGTCTGGATAATGCATTTTTATGTCTGTGCTCAAAAATGGCAGTGACAGTTAAAGGGTTAAAAGCCGATTTTCTCAGTATTTAGATTTTTTTGCACCCTCAGATTCCATACATTCAAATAATTGTATCCTAACAAACCATACATCATTGGAAAGCTTATTCAGCAAACTCAATTTTTAAAAAAAATTATACTCATGACTGGTTTTGTGGATCAGAGTCTCATATAATGTTTTAAATTAAAAATATAAAAAAAACTCAGTGTTTACCCTAGTGTGTTGCCCCCAATAGACTACCATTGTTAGTGCATTCCTGTAAATATGATTCTTCTTTGTTTTTTGTTTTTTTAAACTGATGCAGGAGTTGAATTTCTATCCTGTGGTAATCAACAGCAAGCCAACGCACTCCAAACCTGGAACGTTCCTCGCAGAAAAGGTTACAACAAAAGAAAATCTAAGCAATTTCCAACAATTTAGCCATTTTCAAACCTCATAAATATTATTCTTGTCGTTTTCTCAGAAACGAGGACACGGGGTAAAAGTACAACAACAGGCTTTGATTATCAGCTTCTGTTGCGTGTTACGCAGCAGGCCGGATGAACTCGCGGCGCTGCGAATCAACAGGCAATTGTGAGGCTTTAGAAGACAAGCAGCTCAAATGTGCGGTCACACGCTACAAACCTCAAAGACATATCAGCGGAGATAAATGAGAGTGTGTGATGGATAACATTCAGGGATGTGTGTTTGTCACCGCATGCACGTGTGTGTGTGTGCGGTGAGGCAGGTCGCACATGGAAGCGATTACTCAGGTACTTAGCTTCCTTGTGCACAAACACACAGGGATACTGTGCATGTGTTTGGGAAAAACGCTCGAACAACATCAGAGTTTAAAGCCAGCGTAACATTTTAGTAAACCTGGTTTTGTATTTAAACGTAAAACGCCTTTATCTCCATCAGTAAGTTTAAGTGTTGAAACCCCAGAAGCTTTGAACAGGTCTCGCATCTCGTAACCCAAACAGACTGACATTTATTCCGCGCTTAGTTCCAACTTAAATCCAAGCTAGACGTCTGGGTAGGCGTTTGTAGCACTGGCATCGGGAGAGAAGACGTGTAACTCCTAACAGCATTTTCTCGGAATGTTCGAAAGCGAGTCAAACAACTAAACACGGCAAAAAATCTGTTTACCTGAAATGAACAAGAGGGGAAAAAGTTCTGGACAAGGTGTTATAAGCATGACGGCGTCTGGGGGCCAGGTGGACCAGATCTGATGATTTAGAGCGCTTTAGTGAAAGAAAACCTCTATGGAGGCTGAATAGGACACACAGCGCAGGTAAATCACTATCAGATAAACGGAACCAGCCTCAAAACACTGACATCATCGCTGTAATGAGCTAATGGTCGCATGATGTCCGTTAAAAGAAAAAAAATTACCCTCTGTGTGCGTTTAGAGCAAAAAACGCTGGACTGGATCGTCTTGCTTTACCGTGGAAAGGAAATGACCTGATGTGTGTGTGTGTGTGTTTTGTATTATATAGTGTATGTGTGTGTATAGTGGCACATAGATAATGGCTTTCACAGAAAGTGAAGCAAAAACACAGGAAATGGAGCAGTTTTCCAGACGGTTGCTCCATCCTGGCTGATTCCACCGTTAAAGCTTTCATCTCACCGATAAACAGCAATAGAATGAAAAATATGGCCTCTATGAAAACATTTGTACTGTTCTGATGATCTTCTCTCTCCGGAGAGCACATTTAAAGTAGCTTAACATATTTTTAGACCCCAAAGGAGTGTTTTGCATACGAAACAGTAAATTATTTAATCACGCACATGTCGTTTTTAAACCTGGTTGACTTTCTGTGGAAGAATGTTTTAAAAGAATGTTCATGCTGCTGTTTTCCATTCTATGACAACATATAATGGTGACCAAAAAGGATGACACAGCACCATGAAAGCAGTCTATTCAAATCATAGCCAGTAAAAGTCATTATTCATGGAAAATTTTCCGCTTAATTTGCTGTAGCTCTCCAATCTCATTTGGAATAACATTTACTGATGAATCATGCACAGTAAGACCAGTGACAACATTAAAATTAAGAAAATAAATAAAGATCAATATTGTCATATTGACTGTGTAACATTCATTAATTATAAATTCTGTTTCATGGTTTTATGACACAAAATAGTAAAAAATGTGACGTATATTATTCCGTGTATGTATTCCGAAATATATTCCACATTGTGATATATAACTAGTTTTCGAAACAAAATTCTGACAGGGATTTGTTTCGTATTAAAAATGTATGGAAACCCGTTTCCACCACTGAGTAAAAAAATAAATTAAATCTTGCAGTTCTTTCATTTTTTTTCTTGCAATTCTGACTTTTTTCTCGAAAATGCAAGTTTAGAGTTTAGCGTAAAGTAAAGTTAAGTTAGTAAAGTTCTGACTTTTCTTGCAAATGCGAGTTTTTATTTCGCAATTCTTTGCAAATTGGTTTGATTTTATATCTCACAATTTGGACTTATCTTGCAATTATATTGCAATGCTGAATTTATTTCTCAGAATTGTGACTGTCTCGCAGTTCTGACTTTATAACTCGCAATTGCAAGTTTATATCACATAATTCTGACTTTAACTCGTCAGTGCAAGTGTTTAACATGCAATTCTGAGGGGAAAGAAGTCAGATCTGTAATATTTATAAATCGCAAATGTGAGTTTATATTTCGCAATTCTGACTTTTTTCTTGCAAATGCGAGTTTATATCTTGCAATTCTTAAATTTTTTTTCTTGCAATTCTGACGATGCGAGTTTAGAAAGTAAGAATTGCGTGATATAAGTTAACCATTTTAAGGTATAAAGTCAGAATTGCAATATAAAAACTGACTTTTTTCTCGCAAATGTGAGTTTATATTTCGCTATTCTTTCTTTTTTGAGATATAAACTCGCAATTGCGAGGTATAAAGTCAGAATTGCAAGATATAAACTATCAAAAAAGTTAGAATTGCGAGTTTTTATCTTGCAATTCTGACTTTTTATCTGAGAATTGTGAGATATAAACACAATTGCCAAATTGGAGGGGGGACTTAATAACTCACAATTATAAAGTCAAAATTGTAAGTTTATATTGCAATTCTGAATTTATTTCTTTGTCTCGCAGTTTTGACTTTATAACTCACAATTACGAGTTCATATCACAATTCTAAGAAAAAACGTCACAATTGCGAGATATAAACTCACAACTTGGAGGAAAATTGTGAGTCTATGTCTTTGTCAAGACTTTATAACTCACAATTGCAAGTTTATATCACATAATTCTGACTTTAACTCATAAGTGCAAGTGTATATCATGCAATTCTGAGGAAAAAGAAGTCAGATTTGTACGTTTATATAGTCAAAATTGCGATATAAATCACAATTGCAAATTAATATCCCGTAATTGTGAGAAAACAGTCAGAATTGCGCTTTGTATCACATAATTCTGAGAATTATGAGATGTAAACTCACAATTGCGAGAAAGAAGTCAGAATTGTCAGATAAAAGGTTGCAATTACCTTCCATAAAAATGAATATGATGAAGAACAAAAAAAACAGCATGGATAAATTTGTTCACAAAAAGATCAATAACATGCATTTTTTTTTTACAGACCCATGTTTGAAATATCAAAGATAAACCAATTAAAAATACTGGATTCAAAAAGATGGTCTATAAAGACAAGAAAAATGGCACTAAGAAACAAGTAAAACCAGTGTCTGTAGTCAAATGACAGGATTATAGATGTGGATGTGATCATTTTATTAAGAGGAACGTAAAAGAACAAAAAATATACAAATATATGACAACAGCAATACAATAAAAATACACAAATGTTTTAGTAAAACTCAAGAATGAACATTCAAGCCAAGCTATATACATTAATATAAAATACAACTGATGTGCGGTCACAGGTGTGCGTATAATGTTGCTCATGCAATCAGAATCTAGAGTCAGCACTCTCTGTGTTAAAAAATGGATTTATTCAATATCTGCATGCCTTTGTTCCCCTTTATTAAACCTGAACCCCCTATTATCCACGTGCACTGATGTCTAGATTCTCAGACGTGGATTCACCGCTAAACCTCGTCTCAAATGACGCACACTCATACAGCAGACCTGGAGCATCCGGTCTGCTTTTATAGATGCGCACACACACTCCAACATCAGACCTTCGAGTCCTCGTGCCAAGAGTGTGTTTGTCATATTATAAATTTCTACCACGGGACATAATAATACCAGAGCCTTTACACATGTGTGTAAATATAGCAGAAAAGTGTTTTACACATGGGAGATCAGTAGATGTGTGCATGTTTGTGGTTGTAAGAGGTTCAGGAGAGGTGTGCGTACTGTATCCCGCTGGTATATAACATCCCCTCCTGCCCAATAAAGAGCCACAACATTATATAAAAAAGAAAAAGGTTCTAAACAGTACCAGATTAGGATTTTTCAGCTTGTAACAACTTTTCGTTACTTTTGGTTCTTTTAAGAACTGTTTACTGAAGGGTTCTTTAGGGAACCATAAACGGTTTTACAGCATTGCTGTGAAAACCCCTTGTTGGAACCTTAGTTTTTAAGAGTGTAAAGAAACTTTTGTGCATTGAAAATGTCCCATGAATGTTAAAAGTCATTCATACAACCATATATGCCAATAAAGAACCTTTATTTTTAAGTGTTATTAAACCTTTTTATACACTCTCAGAAAAAAAGGTAGAGTTCTGTCACTGGGGTGGTACCCTAAGGTACAAAAGTGAAAAGGTACATTTTTGTACCTTACCTACCTCTAAACAGTACATATTAGTACCATAAATGTACATTTTGGTACTTTGAAAGTAAATATTGGTTCCTTAAAGGTACATATTGGTACCATAAAAGTACATATTTGTAACTTTTCACTTTGTACCTTAGGGTACCACCCCAAGGTTTCATACGTAAACATGCTTTAAAAAGTTCTATATAGAACCTTGATGGTGGTTGGAAACCACTACATTTGAAAGTTAAAGTTTATAGAAAGAAATCAAGTACCTGTTGAGGGTGAGTTGACAGTCTGTGTAGGTGGATGGTTGAGCTCCAGAAAATCAATAATGAGGTGGGTTTTGAGGTGAGGTGGATTTTTTGGAGTGTTACAGATTTAAAAAACAAAAAGGCTAAAAAGAGAGTTTAAAGCCTAAACTCTAACACAATAATATGCTCAATATGGTTCTAAATAGAGCTGTTATGTGTATAAAGAACCATCTTTTTAGAGTGTGGGAAATCAGTTACAATTTGGAAGTTCAAATTTATAGAGATTTTAAGAAAAATATCAAGTACCTATTGAAATAGCGTTGACAGTTGGTGTTTTTGAATGGCTGGGCTCCAGAAAATCAATAATGAGGTGTTTTGAAAGGATTTTTGACAGTTACAGATTTGAAGAACAAAAAGGCGGGAATAAAGAACCCTAAACTCTAACATAAAGAATCATCTTAGCATAAAACGATTGTTTAGGATGATATGGTTCTAAATAGAACTGTTGCTGTGTGTAAAAACACTTTTTTTTTTTTCCTAGAAAACCTCCAGAAAATTAATAATGAGGTGTTTTGAAAGGATTTTTGACAGTTACAGATTTGAAAAACAAAAAGGTGGGAAAAAAAGAATCTTAGACTCTAACACAAAGAAGCATTTTAGCATAAAACATTTCTGCAGGACAATATGTTTCTAAATAGAACTGTTGCTACGTATAAAGAACCATTTTTTTTTTTTTTAGAAAACCTTCAGAAAAATCAATAATGAGGGACTTTGAAAGGGTTTTTTTTTGACAGTTACAGATTTGAAAAACAAAAAGGCGGAAAAAAAGAACCCTAAACTATAACACAGACACACACAGCATTTTAGGATGAAACTTCTTCAGGACAATATGGTTCTAAATAGAACTGTTGCTACAGTATGTGTAAAGAACCATTTTTTGTTGTTGTTTTTTTTTAAAGAAAACCTCAAAAAAAATAAATAAATAAATAAAAAATGAGGTGCTTTGAAAAGATTTTTTTAACAGTTACAGATTTGAAAAACAAAAAGGTGGGGGAAAAAGAATCTTAGAAGCATTTTAGCATAAAACATTTCTGCAGGACAATATGGTTCTAAATAGAACTGTTGCTAGGTATAAAGAACCATCTCTTTTTCTAGAAAACTTCCAGAAAATCAATAATGATGTGCTTTGAAAGGACTTTTTGACAGTTATGGATCTGAAAAACAAAAAAGCAGGGGAAAAAAAACCTCTAAACACTAACTCAAAAATTTAACTTTAGGATGATATGCTTTTAAATCTAAGTCACTTTGTGTAAAAGAACCTTTAAAAACCAGCTTACACACACTTGCCAAGATACAAGCTAAGCTTCCGCTCTTCCAGACTTTAAAAAATGTTTTTTTTTTTGGTGAGGGATTGTGCTTTGATTTTGCAAATGAAATAACTGGATCCAGCTGTTTGATTCTGATGAGAGACATGGGGAGAACAACATGGTAATGGTACTTTGTCAACAGATGCTCGAGGGTCTGTCTGTGTGTGTGTGTGTTTTCTGAGGTAGGCTACATTATGCAAGCAGCTATAGCGTGTGAGATTACAGAGATGATGTAGGTGTGTGCTCTCAGAAATAATGGTTCTTTGCAGAAGAATCATATATCTAATGTACACACAGAATGTAAAACCAAAACCAAAAAATTTGGTTCTACTTCCAATTAAGTTTTGTTTTTAAGAGTGTGTATCTAAAGCAGTCTCTGACGTTTATGTAAGCAGACATTCATATATGATGACCATGTATAAAGGAGCATAATGTTACATTCAAACACTTCTATATCTCACCATACTTTAAAAACAATGTCAGTTCTGTAGTGTCACTTACCAATGTGAGTATCTCTCAGCCAGTAGAGGGCGTGTTAGAAATACCATGATCTACAGCAGGACAATGTGTTACGATCAAGGAGTCAGGTTTTAGTAGGTTAGCTTGGGTTATGGGATGCTATAACTTCGTTATCTGGAAGCTACAAGCATATTTCGTCATTGACAGCAATTCAAAAGCAACCATATTCCTATTAAATATGTATATTTGAAGCTATATTTAAACCTTCACTTGTATGTGATGAAGTCCACCGTTTCCACCTGGTGGTGAAGTCATGAAACACAACACTAGTGGCGAAGAGCTTTACTTGACTGTCTCCAGTGGCAGAATGAGTGTAACTGCCCTGAAATGACATTGAACTGAAACGACCTCAACCATATTACAACTAGTGGCAGACAATCAAAAACTAGGTTAAGAGGTTTGAAAAACCACAGTTCCAAACCATTTTCATTTTTCCAGGCAATGCAACCATCAGATTTAAAAAAAAAAAAAAAAAAAAAAAAAGTGTCCCAGATTTCAGCTCTTCATGCAAACCTCAGGTTTTCATTGTGAATCAAATCTCTAAAAGGATTCCATGATATATTTTTAAATATATCTTTATAATATATAATATAAAATAAACTCTATGGTTCACAAACCTTGCTATTTGGGGGATAGAAAGTGTCACGTTCTCTCAACTTTACCTGCATAAGCAATACGCTCAATTACCTGCTGTCAGCGGGCAAAAAAAAGTCTCATGACTCAAATTTAATTTGGTGCATCAAACATAAGGTCAAAGCAAATCAGAACTAGTTTTACCAAGTCTTGCATTTTAAATTGTCAGACCAGTCTAATCAACTGGAATACACCACTATTTTTGAAAATATGCTCATTTTCCAACTCCCGTACAGTTGAGTGAGTTGAGTACAACTGAGAGAAAAAAAAAAAAAAAAAATATATAAATTAAAAAAAAAAAACACATACATACACAACCAACACTCTTAAAACTAAACTACCTTATATTCATTCATTTTCAACAAAAAAAAAAAAAAAAAAAAAATTATATATTATATATTATATTATATATATATTATATATATATATATATATATATATATATATATATATTATATATATATATATATATATATATATATATATATATATATATATATATATATATATATATATATATAGCCAAAGAATTAAAAACACTGATAATTAACTGAGTAAAATTTAGATGAGCAGATAAACTGAAAATATATAAATAACCACATTAAAAAGTCAAAGCTGTAAGACGACACTAGGTCACTAGTAAGAGAAAAATGATGGAATAGGCTTGATAATACAGAATATATATTAAGTTACTGGAAAAAAGCAGCAGTTGATCTAAACTTGTTAGAAATTCATAATCAGGGTTGCCATGTTTTCACAAAACTCAATTGCATCCTGGGGTGGAAATATGCATTTTTGGCTAGGTTCCCCTGTTAAATTTGGCTTAAATTTGGTTAAATCGTCACATTTTTGGGAACGCTTCAACACATGGACATGAAAACCAACCTGTAGCAACAGTGTTAAACCAGCCCAAAACAGCTGGAAAACTGTAGACTTGGCAACACCGTTCATAATCTGAAGCCGATTTGGTACCATTTATCATTTAACTCTAGTTTGAATAATAAATGAAAAAAAAAAAAAAAATAAGTACATTATGGGATTTAATAGCTATATGCATCAATTAACTAGCAGAAAGTGTGTTACAGTAAACAGCATTCAAACAAAAAAAGTAGAGAAACAAAGATGGAGTTGGGAACACTTTATTCTCTGTTAGGAGATTTCTGTACATTGAGGATCAAGTGCCACTTGAATTTTTCTTTAGGGTTTGTATAAATTTAAGCATAAGCACTATGCAAACATTGACAAAACATTAGCGATACAGGAAACAAAGTCTACTCGAAGCTTGAGAGGAAGTTGAGCACAACCTCCTTAAGTTTAGCATCGGAGGCCTCTGAAATCTTACCGTCGCTCCTGGAAGCACAAGAGTAGAAACATTTAGTGATTCACATCTAGTGGCTGCAGCTCAGGAAGAATGTTCACTGGCTCTTCTTAAACAGAATTGCTTACCTGATGGCTGCGAGCAGATCCTGGTGCTGGCTGATGACGTGTTGAAGGAAGGCTCTCTCGAATTTGGTGATCTTGCTAGGCTCCATCTTGTCCAAGTGTCCTCTCACACCAGCGTAAATGACAGCCACCTGCTCCTCAATGGCCATGGGAGCTTAAAACACAGCACAGGAACCAGTAGTTATTACAAACCAGTAGTTTGAGTGAACCCATCCTCCTATGCAATATGGGACAGTGGTGTACTTACAGTACTGGCCCTGCTTGAGCAGCTCTGTGAGTCGCACGCCTCTGTTCAGCAGCTGCTGTGTGGCGGCGTCCAGATCAGAACCGAACTGAGCGAAGGCGGCTACCTCACGGTACTGAGCCAACTCCAGCTTCATGGTACCAGCCACCTGGACAAACAGACAGGCGTTTTAGAACCATTTTTCACATAGAAATGAGATGAAAGGCATTAATTGGGAGCCAAAACAAACCTGCTTCATAGCTCTGGTCTGGGCAGCAGAGCCGACACGGGACACAGACAGACCCACGTTAATAGCGGGACGGATACCCTTGTAGAACAACTCAGTCTCCAAGAAAATCTGCATGAGGAGATTGAGAAGATCAGCTTGGGAGTCAAACTGGCAATTGTGCAGAAGATCTGCTTGTGCGGTGACTCACCTGTCCATCAGTGATGGAGATGACATTGGTGGGAATGTAAGCGGACACGTCTCCGGCCTGGGTCTCGATGACGGGCAGGGCGGTGAGGGATCCACCACCGAAGTTGTCGTTCATCTTGGCCGCTCTCTCCAGCAGACGGGAGTGCAGGTAGAAGACGTCACCGGGGTAGGCCTCACGACCAGGGGGACGACGCAGCAGCAGGGACATTTGGCGGTAGGCAACAGCCTGAAGAGCAGAGTTAACTATTAATTTTTGCATTCAAACTCAAGACATGTCAACTCCTTTAATACAACTCAAAAAGCATCCTAGGATGCATCTAATTAAGCTGGCAGAGCATTTAAAGTATCAACTTGGTTCTGAGCAACTTTTTTTTTTTTTTTGGTAAATAAGTGCAACTCTTAATTATAACTTAGAATTTAAAGTAACACTTAAATTTAAGTGTTACTTTTAAAAATGTAACCTTTAAAATGTAACCTAATTCTAAAAAGTAACTTAATTCTAACTTAAATTTAACTTTTAAGTGTAAACGCAAGTTAAATGTAACTTAATTTTAGATTACTTTTAATTAAGTAATTTACGTTACGTTACTTTTATTTCTAAACGTTACTTTTAACTGTAATTGTAACTTAAATGCAATTTGGTGACTTAATTTTAATGTTACTTTTAATTCTAAATATTACTTAATTCTAAATGTTACTTAAGATGTAACCCAATTCTAAAACGTAACAAGTTTAACTTTTAAAATGCAAGTTAAAATGTAACAAGTTTTAAAAGTTACTTTTAGCCAAGTAAGTAAAGCAAAGTACAGTACTTTTAAATGTAAATGTAACTTAATTCTAAAATGTAAATTAATCCTAAAAAGTACCAATTTTTACTTAAGTTACTTTAAAATGTAAAAGTAATTCTAAATGCAACTTTTAATCCTAAATGTAACTCAAGTAACAAATGTAACAATTCTGAAGTGTAACAATTTTGAGTTACTTTTAATTCTAAAATGTTACTTTTAAGTGTAAATATAACTTAATTCTACAATGCAACTTTACAATGTAAATGCAAGTTAAATGGAACTTTTAAATGTAACTTGCCTTTTTTTGGCAACTACATAATTCTCATTAGGGTTGCATGATTGTTTCTTTTGAAAAGCACTCCTGGTGCATATTGCAAATGCATATTAAAGTGATCCACTGAAGTAATTATTAAATGCACATTAAAGGGTTTCCAAACACAGAGCAAAACACACAACACACAAAGCCATATTTGCATTTTGGTTTTATGAATCATGCAGCCTTAATTCCCACATGGTTTACCATAAAATGTGGAAAAAGTTGCACTTGGTACATGACTTTGATATTTGCACCAGTATATTAAAGATGAGGTCACCTACAAACCAAGCCAATTTCTGTTGGTCAACATGGCAAACCCACAACCAATTTGAACCAGTTGGGGAAATCTTTCACCTTAAAATACCAAATCGTGTGGGATTTGGCCCACAGAGCTTCAGTAAATTCTCACCTGTTTGGAAAGATCGTCGTAGATGATGAGGGCGTGTTTGCCGTTGTCTCTGAAGTACTCGCCCATGGAGCAGCCAGAGTACGGAGCCAGGTACTGCAGGGGAGCGGCGTCGGACGCGGTAGCAGACACCACAATGGTGTATTTCATGGCATCGGCGTCTGTCAGCCTCTTCACCAGCTGGGCCACGGTGGATCTCTTCTGCCCAATGGCCACATAGATGCAGTACAGCTTCTTTTTCTCTTCAGTGCCGTCGTTGAAGCGCTTCTGGTTGATGATGGTGTCGATGGCAATGGCGGTTTTGCTGGGGAAAGCAAATTTAAATGATGACCAAGCTCAAATGAAGCAAGCATTTAAATTTCATCAAGTCACTGCATCTTACCCAGTCTGTCTGTCTCCAATGATCAGCTCTCTCTGGCCACGGCCAATGGGCACCAGACTGTCCACGGCTTTGATGCCGGTCTGCATGGGCTCCCTCACAGAGATGCGGGGGATGATGCCAGGGGCCTTCAGTCCCACACGCCTACGCTGCTTAGAGCCCAGGGGTCCCTTTGGAGGAGAAACAAAGACAGATGTGTCAACTCAAGTCTGGCAACTATTAGGTAAAGAAATTCAGAGCAGCTATTACGACGCAAGTATCCAGCTGGTGGTCAGACCTTGCCATCAATGGGGTTTCCCAGAGCATCCACAACACGGCCGAGCAGCTCCTCTCCGACAGGAACGTCCACGATAGCCCCTGTTCTCTTGACGATGTCACCCTCCTTGATCAGTTTGTCGTTACCGAACACCACAACACCAACGTTATCAGGCTCCAAGTTCAGAGACATGCCCTACGGAGAGAAACAAAAGGGTCTTAAATGTAAAATGCAGTTAAGCCAACAAAAGAGACAGGAACACATGTTGTAGTTTAATTACCCAGCTAATTTGTAAATATTCTTAATACAATTGTTTTTAAGTGTACCATTTCATTTAACTAATATTTGTATTTTTAATACCATTATTCAAATAGAGCAGATTTATAACTGTTCAAACTACACCGTTTTATACCATTTTATCAAATTACTTTAAAATGTCATTTATACTTTACCATTTTATACAATTTTAAATACACTCAAGATTAAACCCCTTATATACACTACCAGTCAAGTTCACATTAAGATTTTTAATCTTTTAAAAAAAAAAAAAAAAAAAACACAAGCCTCTTCTGCTCACCAAGCCTGTATTTATGTGGTCCAAAGTACAGCAAAAACAGTAATATTTGACTTTTTACCATTTAAAATGAGTTTTCCCATTTAAAGAGATTTTAAAATGTAATTTTTCCTGTGATTTCAAAGCTGAAATTTTAGCATCATTACTCCAGTCACATGATCCTTCAGAAATAGTTATAATATTTTGATTTCCTGCTCAAAAAAAAAAAAAAAAAAAAAAAAAGTTTTTGAAAACAGCCATCTATTTTTTTTTCCAGGTTTCTTTGATGAATAGAAAGCTCAGAAGAACAGAATATCTGAAAAAAAATCTTTTGTAACATAATAAATGTCTTTACCACTTTTGATCAATTTAGAGCATCCTTGCTGAATAAAAGTATTAATTTCTATAATTTCTTGAATGGTAGTGTATAAGGTTACAAAAGCTTTCTATTTCAAATTAATGCTGATCTTTGGATCCTTCCATTCAAAGAATCTTGGGGGAAAAAAAAAAAAAAAAAAAAAAGTATATTTTGAATACTGATATAATTATAATAATAATAATAATAATAATAATAATAATAATAATAATAATACATTTCTTGAACAGCAAAATCAACATATTAGAATGATTAGAACACACAACATTAAAAATCTCACCGTCCAAAAAAAAAAAACTTTTGACTGGTAATGTAGAGCATTTTATTTAAATATCTAATGAGTCAAACTACTTTGAAATGTTACATTTACAATTTTTTTTTAGTTAACTTTTACCATTTTATTTAAATAATCAGACTTAAGATTTCATTTATAGTACAGTTTGTTTTTATTCCCCAACATTTTATCAGACTATTTCATTTTAATTTATGCTACACTGTTTTATAGCACGTATACATTTAAGCCAACATTATAAAACTAAGTACACAATACATAAATATAAAAAGTCAAAAAATATTTAGAAAATTATAAATGTGTAAAAAAAAATTATTATTTTTTTTTTTTAATATATATATATATATATATATATATATATATATATATATATATATATATATATATATATATATATATATATATATATATATATATACTTGATTGGTTTGCATATACACCCCAGATTCAAAAACATGCATCTCTAACTACAATATGCTTTGGCTTTTATTTTATTGCATATGTTGTATTGAAGTATCTGGACTTCTTGACAGCTCCCCCACAACCTCTTGACCCCTTGCCAACTCACCTTCAGACCAGAGGAGAATTCCACCATCTCTTCGGCCTGCACGTTCCTCAGCCCGTACACACGAGCAATACCGTCACCGATGGACAGCACACGGCCAGTCTCCTCCAGATCAGCACCAGTATCGGCTCCAAGAATCTTCTCCTCCAGAATGCTGGACACCTCCGCTGTGCCTGAAAATAAAATGCGGAACGTTTTGAGCATGCATTTTTAAGTGCGTCAAAAAGAATGCAAGAAATACAAACTAGATAACCCAAGTGCAAATGAATAAACATTTAATAACCTGTCTTCTGCAGCCATGGTCTGGCGGTGTGCAGGTTCTTTGCTCCAACGCATGCAGCTGCAGCAACATTCTTGGAAACCTGCATTTGCAAATATATTGGTTAGAATACTACACTAATAATGTCTGTGATAAACATACACCTTGAGATTTAAGCATGTTGCATGTGAGCCCTTGACCTTCATGTGCCATCAACAACCACGTCACTGCAGCTACACCCATTCTCCTTACAAATGATATTTTAAAAGCAGACCAATTGCACACACTAAATCAAAGTGTGGCTGTGTAACTTTTCGTTTGCAATAAATCATTGTCTGATTGCGCTTAGTGATCATAATGCGGCACAACGCACCATGTCGTCATCTAAGCTTCCGCCTAAATGCAGAAATAACCTACAATGCAACAAAAACTGACACACAGAAGTACGCACTTAAACATTAAACACTAAAAAGACACCAAATGTACTTATTCACACAGTTAATCCAATGACAGCTGACATGTCATAAACCCAAGTAGCATTTCCTGACCTTCAATGGAGAATGTCATTCATTGATCACAACCTTGCTAAACATACAACTATATTCTTTTGTTATTTAAACACACTTTTAAAATATGTAGATTCCGTTCCCTTAAACTACACACAGCTGTAGCTGAAAACAAGAATCAAATAAAGCTAGATGAAACGTAGCAAACGCAGGCCCGACATAATGCAAGATGGCGACGCGCAACCTCACGCCATTTACAAGCGCTGACATTCACCGGCTCGGTGCTGTAATCTTGTTAAAACACCACAAAATGACACTTACGAATCCAGCCCGTCTGGGCAGGGTGCGGGCCAGAGCCGCTGCAACGCGAACGGAGAGCATGTTTATGGATATTTCGTTTAGCGGGAGTTCGAGCTTGTATCCTCCTGCAGCGGCCGGCTGGAGCGCGAGGAGCTGAGTGAAGGAAATGGAGGTCGTGAGCGCAGCTCATATAGGAAAGGTCAGCGACAGACCCGGATGCAGTTCCTAGGAACGACGCGACATTTTTGTTCATTTAAAATATAACATTTGAAGTCAAGGTTATGTCCATCAAACAGCGTTTGTGTTGATTTAAAAACAATAAATTTAAATTAATGTATTTAACAGACGCTTTTATTCAAAAGAGGAACAAAAGCTCATATTTTATGACCGAACACGTCTTTTCAGAAAGTGAAAGAATTTTGACCAACATTAATTCTTTTAGAAAAATATATTTGTAAATAGTCATTATCATATTATTATTGCATATATTATTTATACATTTAAATATTATATGTGAATAAATTTACAGCTATAAAAAGAAAATGCCATTTCCATTACTTTAATTTATTCGTGTGTATATACATGTGTATATGGTTTATTTAAAAAAAATAATAATAATAAAAACAGTTGGCTAAATTATATTCATAGTATTAAATGGCTATCCTTTAAAAAAACAAGCTGAGCTTAAATTATTGTTTAAACGAAAATACTGTAGTGTGAAAATCTCTACACTACCAGTCAAAAGTTTTAGAACAGTAGGTTTTTAATGTTTTTTTTAAAAGAAGTCTCTTCTGCTCACTGAGCCTGCATTTATTTGATCCAAAATACAGCAAAAGCTGTACTGTTGTGAATTACTTTTTTTTAGCTTTCTGTTTGAATATATTTTAGAATGTAATTTATTCCTGTGATCAAATCTAAATTTTCAGCATCATTACTCCAGTCATATGATCCTTCAAAAATCATTCTAAAATGCTGATTTGCTGTTCAAGAAACATGTATTATTATTATTATTATTATTATTATCAATATTTAAAACAGTTGACTACACATTCCACATTTTTTCAGGATTCTATGATGAATAGAATGATCCAAAGATCAGCATTTATCTGAAATAAAAAGCTTTTGTAACATTATACACTATACCATTCAAAAGCTTAAGTCAGTTTAATTTTTTTTTTTTTTTAGGGGGGTAAGAAATTATAGAAATTAATACTTTTATTTAGCAAGGTTGCTTTAAATTAGTCAAAAGTGATGATAAAGACATTTATAATGTTACAAAAGATTTCTATTTTAAATAAATGCTGTTGTTCTGAACGTTATATTCATCAAAGAAACCTAAAAATATACAATTTTAAAAATTATAAAAATTATCAAAAAAATATACACAGCTGTTTTCAACATATAAGGCCTAATAATAAAAATAAATGTTTTTTTAAGCAGCAAATCAGAATATTAGAATGATTTCTGAAGGATCATGTGACTGGAGTAATGATGCTAAAAATTCAGCTTTGAAATCTGGAATAAATGACATTTTAAAATATATTGAAATAGATAGCAGTTATTTTCAATAGTAAAAATATTTCAAAATTGTACTGTTTTTGCTGTACTACGGATTAAATAAATGCAGGCTTGGTGAGCAGAAGAGACTTCTTTAAAAAAAAAAACATTTAAAAAAAAAACATCTTACTGTTCAAAAACTTATGACTGGTAGTGAATATATCAATAATTATTAATGCATTATTCCTTTTCCCTTGAAATTCCCTTGAAGAGTTTCGTGTGTTGTAATTGGGCGGTGCTTCTGCGTCCCAGAATCTCATTGGTCGATTTTTCAGTCGGGCAGCCAATGAGAAGTGCGCTTTGAGACCCCGGAACAAGAAGAACAAATTCAATGGCGGGATGTTTAGTTGTTGCGATCTGAACTTAGTGTGAAGTAAATTGGATTAGATGTGACCTACAGTTAGTGCGAAAATGTGCGAGAAAAGCAAAATCGTGAGTTAATGTCTTTATAGATTTCATTAGAGTTATATACACCAAATTAATAAAATCTTGAATACGATGTAACGTTACATCGCTTCACCAAAAGGTTCACTGCAGTTCCGTTGTTTGTGTTTATCTGTAGTAAACACTCTTACTAGTCTTATTAGACTATATGTATACATGATACACGTTTGTTTGATATTGTACGTCGCATCAAATTTTTGTGGGGGAGATCTGAACAAAATAACAGAACAAAAATACCATGGCACTGTTATGTTTTTGAACGTACTATAGTAATACCATAGTATTTTTTATAGTTTGAAATAAAATGCAAATGAATATGGTAGTCATTCAGAATCATATAAATGTACCATGATATTTTGACACAAACAACTAGGTTTTATAACTATAATATTAATATAAATATTAATTCTTTAATCTCAAATCATGCATCTACCATTTACAGTGCATTTGTATATACTCTGCCATTGCAGGTGACCCAGTGGCTCAGGAAGGTGTTTGGCCAGCAGCCGGTACCGGAGTTTGAAGTGAACACACGCACGGTGGAGATCCTGTATGAGCTTGCTGAATGCAGTGAGATGAGATGCAGAGAGGTTGAGATGCTCATCGAGGACCACGAGCAGAAAACAGAGGAGTACAGCAGTGATGGTAAGACTCTGGGACAGTCACATTGGAAAAAGTAGTCTGCCAAATGCATAACAGTGTAGATACAATAGATTAATCTGGGGCTGCTTGTCAATGATAGGAGCACATCTTCAAGAAGTGCTTCTCCAGGCAGTAGGACTGCAGGCCGGAGCACTTTCCAAACCCACAGTGGACCTGCTGTCGGCGCTGGAGGGAACTGCTGAAGTGCTTAAACTTAGAGACACATCACTTGGGAGGTAAAATAACACTCATAAATGCATCTTATACACCAATTACATCACATGCAAGAGATGATTTAGGCATGTTCCTGAGTCAACATGCATAGAACCTAATCTTAAACCTGAAATCTGAGGACCTACCTGGCAAAAATCACATTAAGCTACTCACCTTATGTGCATAATAAATGATTTAAACTAAGTCTGACATTTGCATTATGAGTTTTGTGGTTGATTTTACACTCTTGGTTGTCCAGTTATATGCCTGCAATCAATAAACTGACCAATGATGTGCTGGAGGCAGAGAAAACGGACCGGAGGTTGCAACGGGAACTTGCTGCTGTTAGGAAGAAAATGACAGCTGCAGTTGTTCTTCGGAAAAAACTTCAAGAGTAAGAAAACACAAAAGATGATTTATGCATTTCACATTGCTGTTCCTGTGTTATTAACTGTGTAAAATTGTGTCATTAACTGTGTGTAATGAAGGATTCTTACCTGTCATGATTTTTACGGCTTCTGTCATTCATTCAGCTTTCTTAAGTCATCTTACTAAGAAAAACTGCACAAATATGTCTAAAACACGGGTTTTTAGTCTTTTAGATGCCATTAACACCCAAATATGATTATTCTCATGTGTATTAAAAATGTAACATTCATATATGTTTTATTAACAATCAATTTATAGTCAATAAATAATAATATAAATATGTCTTAAATATTATGTGGAAAATATTAAGTTTCTATTAAGTCATATTATCTTCAGTTCTGTTAAATGTGTTTATTTATTTGTAAAAAAATTTATTTAATTTTCATGTATTTATTTTAATCACATTTTCACTATTAATCTAACTGAATCTATTTAATAATTTTAATTTATTTTAATTTATGTTCTTTTTTTTTCACTGTCTAAAATTTGCATTTATTTTCCAGTGATTTGATGAAGATCACACATATTCAGCAGGTGGAGGCAGCTATGGCAGAGGAGAGGCTTCTGAACATGGATTTCATGAAGAATAAATCCAAAGATCTCTCATGCAGGAATAAGATTGCACAGGTGAGTGTCAGCATTTTTATCAAGTCATCGAATTATAGTTTCATGTCTTTCATACAAACAAAATTTGTGTGTTTGTAACAGGAAAAGCTGGACTCACGGCAGATGGAGGATTCTCTTACCCATCAGGCCATCCTGCAGTTATCAGAGGTAAACTGATTGAGCTGATAACAGATGAATACATTTTTATGCAAATGAAATGAAATATAATGATGCCAAAAATGATCAGTGTGTAGCTTTGTTGATTTTGCAGGCAAATTACATAATCCTAGACATTAATCAACCCATATACAGTTGAAGCTAAAAGTTCACATACACCTTGCAGAATCTGCAAAATGTTGATTATTTTTCCAAAACAAGAGGGATCATACAAATTGCATGTTATTTTTAGTACTAATACTGACCTGAATAAGATATTTCACATAAAAGACATTTACATATAGTCTAAAAGAGAAAATAATAATTGAATTTATAAAAATGACCCTGTTCAAAAGTTTATATTTGCTTGATTCTTAATACTGTGTTGTTACCTGAATGATCCACAGCTGTGTTTTTTTGTTTAGTGATAGTTGTTCATGAGTCCCTTGTTTGTCCTGAACAGTTAAACTGCTTGCTATTCTTCTGAAAAATCCGTCAGGTCCCACAAATTCTTTGCCTTTTCAGCATTTTTGTGTATTTGAACCATTTCCAATAATGACTATGATTTTTGAAATACATCTTTCCACACTGAGTACAACTGAGGGACTCATATGCAACTATTACAGAAGGTTTAAACGCTCACTGATACTCCAGAAGGAAAGATGATGCATTAAGAGCCAGGGGTGAAAACTTTTTGAATTTGAAGATCATGGTAAATTTTACCTATTTTGTTTTCTGTGAAGCATGTAAGTATCTTCTGTAGCTTCTGAAGGGCAGTACTAAATGGAAAAAAAAATATTACATTTATGCAAAATAAGAAAAATCTACACATCTTCATTGCTCAAAAGTTTTCACCCCCTCGCTCTTAATGCATCATTTTTCCTTCCGGAGCAACGGTGAGTGCATGAATCTTCTGTAATAGTTGCATTTGAGTCCCTCAGGTGTCCTCAGTGTGAAAAGATGGATCTCAGAATCATACAGTCATTGTTGGAAAGGGTTCAAATAAATGTTCAGGACAATCAAAGGACTCATGAACAACTATCACTAAACAAAAAACACAGCTGTGGATCATTCAGGTAACAACACAGTATTGAGAATCAAATGTATGTAAACTTTTGAACAGGGTCGTTTTTATAAATTCAACTATTATTTTCTCTTGCGGACTACATGTGAACGTCTTTCATGTGAAATATCTTATTCAGGTCAGTACTAAATAAAAAATATCATGCATTTTGTATGATCACTGTTATTTTGATAAAATAAGGTGTATGTAAACTTTTGACTTCAGCTGTATATTTCACAAACATCTTTTGTGCACACCTCCTATTGGAATTTAAGGTTTTAATACGTCTGTAAAAGTAAAACATGTTTAATAAATATGTGACAGAACTGCACTTACAGCCTGGTATGAAATTTAATTGCATCCTTTTCTCTCATCTTTTATTCTATACTTAGAAAATCACAGCTCTGAAAGAGGAAACACTACCTTTGAAGAAGAAACTAGAGCCGTATAGCGACTTGAGCCCTGTAAGTACATCTTATATGAAGATTACATAATTATATTAAATATTGAGGGTTTTTTATATATATATATATATATATTTTTTTTTTTTTTTTTTTTTTTTTTTTTTTCCAAGGCAACTTTTCTCGGTTTAATTTAGCTGAACATGGTTTACTACAAAAACTAGATCTAAAACTAAAATAAAATTTTGTAACAAAAAAAAAAAAAAAAAAAAAAAAAATATATATATATATATATATATAACAAGATAATTACCAAAACTTTAACTAAAATTAAAATAAAAAATGAAAATATTAAAATAAAAATTTTCAAAAATTTATAAAAACTACAATAGTATGTCAAATTTTCAAAATTACACTGGTTTTCATTATTGTTGTACTTTTTATTTATTTATTTTTTGCTCAGAGTCCAGCTCTTGCACGGGTGAAAATCGAGGAAGCTAAACGAGAGCTGGTAATAATTTTGCTTCATTTTTGCATTTATTATTATTAATTATTTATTGTATTTTTATATTATTTTCCTTGTTGGAAATCATTTGAGTAACATTTTCTTTTCCCCAAGGCTGCCCTGGATGCCCAGCTGGAGCAGAAAGTGGACTTCATGAACACTTTATCTCGATAATGTAAAATATCTTTTAAAATAAAAAATAAGCGTGTTAATAAATGTGACTTCTAAGTTGTACCATTTGCAATAAACGCAATTCCTCTCCGAATCCCACGGTGGCGCCTTTTGTTTTTCCCGCCTCCGCCGCAGCGGAAATGACGACTACACATTTGTTCCAGCGACGGCTAGTGGGGACATTTTAAATTAGCAAACTGTGCTAAAGCGGTCGGAAAGTCGAGAACACATAGCATTTATTCCATAAAATTCCACACAATCTCATATTTTCTTTATGAATATGGTGCTGCGAGTCTGAGATGTTCCAGAGAACACACACATGAGGACAGATTTGAACCAGGTAAGCTGCTGTCGACGGCTATCGAGCGCGCTCTTATCATTGCGCCCTTCCATTTTGAGCCTCTACTGCAGTTTTGACCCAAACCTACTTTCGCTTTAATTAATGCAAGCGTTTATACATGCATAAATGCGTGTTATATCTACGCAACGTGCAAGTGTAGCGGCTAACGTGTAGCAGTTTTGCAGCTAATAGACTAAGAGTGTTACAGCAACAGTGTGTCGCAGGATGAGTGTTTGTGCTGCAGTGTCTTTATTAGCATAGTGCAACGTTTATTTTCGCTATTTTCCAATTTCTGTAAATATTTAAGAGCAGTGTTATGTTTATTTCTTTCACAACTGCGTTGATCCATTGTGTTCCGTTGAATTGCACGCACGCACGCACTACGTTTTATAAACCGATTCTGGGATTTTGAGGAAGTGTGCATTGATATGTGTTAATTGCAAACAAGACGGGCTGATAAATACGCTTTTGCATGCGTCATTAACAGCGACTTGCTTCATGCATGATGCATTGATGATGCCTGTCTGATAGAGCGGTTCGTGTTTCAAGGTGCCTGCGCGACGAACTAGTCATGTTATGGAGACTCGTATAAAATTTACCATGGTAACCAGACTACTATAACCGTAAAGAGACCGGAACCTCCTTCAGACCGCGTAAGAAGCTTTCAGAATCTATATTTTAACTTCTCATTTTGATGGTTTGACATGGGTATCTAAAATTATGATGCTACAGTTCGTTAAACATTGCCCTATACTGAAATCTGATCTGAGGTAGTCAGTGCAATAATACAAAAGTTAGATTTGGTTAAATTTGGTTCTCAATAATTAGAAAATATCTGCAATGCCTGAAACTTTTTGCATGTGCTATATATATATAATATTACTATTATTATTATCATTTGTATTATTCTGGCATCTAGAATCTAGATGTCATTTTTACTGTTAATATGGGAAAATACAGTATGCATAAATCATATTCCAGATTTTTGTGTAGAGTGTTTTGGTGGATAGTGTAAAACAGTACCATGAGTTACCATAGTAAAGTTTAGATCTTGCATATCTGGAGTGTAGTGTTGTGTTTCACAGGTCGTTGAAAACCTATGAGAGAATTTAAATTTTATTTCCATTATTTTAAAGTTCTATAATTTTCTTTTACCCATTTTCCCAGTTTTTATTAAGGTAATCATAGTTAACGAAAAAAATATATTACTTAAAATAAATGTTAACTGAAATAAAATGTAAAAGATAAATTAAAACATTTCAGATATGAATTTAGCTGGGGTTGCTAAAATAGCTAAATCTAAAACGTAAATTAAATTCTGAGGAAATTAATTAAATGAAATTAAAAACAAAACACAACAGAATTACTAAAACTTTAAGTAAAATGAAAATGGAAAATATAAAAATAATAAACTGACTCAAAATATTAATAAAAACTCTGATAGTATGTTGGTTAATTTAAAGGTGTGAAGTGGTTTTTCACAGGCCATGGAAAACCTGTGAGAGAATTTTAAAATTGTTTTTTTTTTTTGTTTTTTTTTTTTGTCCTGAAAGTCATGGAATTAATAAAATAAAGTCATGAATATTTGTGTCGTCAGTGTAGTTGTATATATTTTTTGAATTCATGAAATCATAAATATTTATATACACTGCCATTCAAAAGTTTGGGATCAGTAAGATTTTTTTTATTTATTTATTAATTTATTAAATGTTTCTTATGCTCACTAAGGCTGCATTTATTCAATTAAAAATATGAAGAAAACAAACAAACAAACAAAAAAAAAATGTGAATTATTATTATTATTATTATTATTATTATTATTACAATTTAAAATAACAGTTTTCTATTTTAAAATATAATTTATTCCTGTGACGCAAAGCTGAATTTTCAGCATCATTACTCCTGTCTTAAGTGTCACGTGATCCTTCAGAAATCATTCTAATATGCTGATTTATGATCACTGTTTGAAACTGCTGCTTAATTTCTTAGAGGGGGGGACCTGTGATTTTTTTTTTTTTTTTTTTATTTATTTTTTTTTTAAGGATTCTTTTATCAAATAAAAAGTTAAAAGGAACAGGATTTATTCCAAATAGAAATCTTTTCTAACAATATAAGTCTATCTTATCACATTTGATCAATTATTCATCTTGATGAATAAAAGTATTCATTTCTTTCAGAAAAAGAAAAAAATGTACTGATGGCAAACCTTTGAAATGTACTTTATACTGTTACGAAAGATTTATATATTTTGAAATTTCTGTTTATCAAAGAATCCTGGAAAAAAAAATGTACAGGTTCCAAAAAAAACACAACAGTTTTCAACATTCAACAATAAATCAGCATATCAGAATGATTTCTGAAGGATCATGTGACACTGAAGACTGGAGTAATGATGCTAAAAATCCAGTTTGATCACAGAAATAAATTGTATTTTAAAATGTATACAAATAGAAAGCCGCTATTTTAAATTGTAATAATATTTCACAATATTACTCTCTTTTTCTGTATTTTCTCATTTAAAAACATTAAAAATCTTACTGATTTCAAACTTTTGAATATCTGTGTAGTCGTGAACTTTTCTAGTTATGCTTATATCTATCCAAGTTCTGACAATATTACATATAAGTTGCTGTTTTTATGAAATAATTTCATGAAGTTTTCATGCATTGTGACTGAAGCCTCTTCAAATACGTGATCGCAGCGAAAAATTTGTTTATGCACATGAAGTTTTAAAACCGTTTCAGGGCCAGGTTCTTGTGAAATAGAGCATTGTGCATTGGAGTCCAATGACACGAAAAGGTTGATAAGATCTTCACTGGTGCGTGATAGTTTAACGTGTGGTTGGTTACCCAAAGCCACTGCATCCCAGTAGTGGTTAAATAATAAGAAACGAAGTGTAACCATATAAACATTTGATATTTGTCAGCTGACACCCAACTCCTGTTTTCCAGGTCAACTGCCCCTGTTTATCACCTATCGACTGCCGCTTCAGAGACTCCGCCCCTGGCCCCGCCCTCCAGAGATGACTGATGCCCAGAAGGCCAACGAGCTCCCTGAATGCCCCACAGAGGGCGGGGCCACAGCAGAGGAGCAAGACATGCCTCTGAGACAAGAGACCACGCCCACCAGCTCTCCGGCGTGCGACGAGCCAATCAGCTCGCAGAGTCCCGACAAACAGCCGGCCCCTGGCCTGCTCTCCATGCCGTGCTTACTAAAGGAGCTTCATAGAGACTCCGCCCCCGGGCAGCCGTCGGAAACGGACCCGCCCCCGGCCGCAGCCCAGTCTTGTGCGCAGGAAGACAGCGATTCTTCCGTCTGCCTGCGGTCGCCGTCCTCCTCCGGTCACCTGGGAGACTCCGACACGCTTTCGTCGGCGGAGGAAGCGCCCGCGCCCGTTCAGACGGCCGGCAGGAAGTCGCGGCGTTCGCATTCGGAGAGCGACACGTCCTCCGTGGCCATGGCGGCTAAGAAGAACCGCTGCCAGGAGAAGCAGGTGAACGGGCGCGTGCGAGTCAGAGGTCCGCGCAGCCAGCAGCAGAAGCAGCGCATGCGACAGCTGCGACAGAAACGAGAAGCGGCGGCCAGACGCAAACCTGATGTCCTCCAGGACAGCAGCACCAGCGACAGCGACATCACAGCCCACTCGTCATCATCCTCGCCGCTAACGGCGTCATCCGACAACGAGGGAGAGACAATCAACTCTCACGCACCAGGTAACTCAACACACACGCAGCTTTTGGTCTAGGCTGCTTCGTATGGATGTGCAACACACGAACAAATACTGAACAAAACGATTTGCTGATGCATCATGGTTCTTTCTCAGATGACTCTGCATTGATCCACAAATACTCATCATTTATTTGTTACATTTAAAAAAACAAAAAACAAAAAAACAATATGACTGTTATTAAGTGACTGACAGCCAGTGAAACCTGTTGAATTTCTTTTTTTTTGTTTTGCAATTTAACAATAATAACTAAATTGTGCAATTATGGTAATAGATTTTAAAAGTTTTATTAGTATTATTAGTAAATATTCTATTATATGCTTAAAAAAAAAAAAAAAAAAATATATATATATATATATATATATATATATATATATATATATATATATATATATATATTTTTTTTTTTTTTTTTTTTTTAAATTATCATTGTCAATATCATTATTTGTATTAATATATTATTATTCATTTTAATTACAGTAAATAATTGACTATCTGACCGTCTCACTTAACTTAAAGGGGTCATCGGATGCCCATTTTCCACAAGTTTAGGATTCTTTAGGGTCTTAATGAAAAGTGTCTGATATACTTTGGCTAAAAATTCTCAATGGTTTTGTAAAACAACATCCTTTTTACCTTGTCAAAATCAGCTCTGCAAAAATCATCTCATTCTGGTTGAGGCTGCTTTAAATGTTAATGAGCTCTGCTTGCCCCGCCCCTCTCTTCTCTCTGCTGCTCTGAGAGATTGTTTACTTTAGCCACGTTTAACTGCTAAACTTGCTAACTAGCACATTATTAGGAAAGGCGATAGCAAAGATTCATAAAAAAACGCTTATACGCACTTCTGCTGTAAGTGAAGCTGGATCACGAATGATCACACGCGAACATAGACGGATATATGTAGATCGGGAGGCACATTCCCTTCACAAACAAACGTAATCCACTGCATCTTCAGTGGTTCAGATGTTGGGAGTAAATGACGACCACTATGTACATTATTACATCCAGCAACACAACACCTCAATCGCTCAGTCTGAGATATTCTTGTCTAACTTACATCCCTGCTCCAGCATCGAAACAAAGTGGGCGGACTGTTACAGCTGATCTAAGGTAAGACGCTCATGTCAATCAACTATTGTGGGAGCGGCCTCTGTTGGTGTGACGCCACACTGACAGGCATCTGAGAACGGCTCGATTTGAAAAAGGGAGTATTATTTTTACAGATTAATTAAAAACCACTGCATTGATTTTTATCATTAGAGGATAGATGTGTACATACACTGCCAACACACATTAATGTTCAAACAACATGTAAAAGTGAACGTAGCATCCGATGACCCCTTTAAAAAAAAAAAAAAAGTGCCAGTACAATCACAGGGATTAACTTTTTCTAATGGCAGTAGTATTACAGTAATTTCTTATTGTTATTTTTATGTATCATTGTGTAATTATTTTTATTTGGACTATTATTATGACTAAAAAAGAAAAAATATTTATTAACAATTTTCTTTTTTAAAATTTTTATTATTATTATTATTATTATTATTATTTGTTTATTTTTATTTGTTTATATTGTTATTATTTGTTGTTGTTAATACATTTCCTATCTGACATTTCACTTAATGGCTTTTAAGTAAAATAAAAATATATATAACTATATGATGCCAGTAAAATTACAGTTATTTATTTTTATTTTTTATTATTATTTTTAATGTATCATTTTGTAGTTATTTTTATTGTATTATCCTGACTAAAAAAGGAAAAAATTATATGGTGCCAGTTAAATCAAAGCAATAAATTTTTCTTTTTATTAAATAATTTTTTTTTTAATTTATTATTAATCATGTTGTCGTTGTTATGATTAATACATATTGATGCAAAAATATTTAACTATATGATGCCAGTAAAATTACAGTAATTTATTTTTGTTTTTTATTATTTTATTTCTTTTTTATTATATTTTTTTAATTTTTTTTTTTTTTTTAATTAATCCTTGTGTAATTTTTATTAGTAATATATTATTAATGTTCATTTTAGTCAATAATCTGACCATCTCTCAAAACCCTATTTGGTGCCAGTAAACTCACAGCAGTTCATTTCTATATATTTTTATTAGTATTAACTATGAATTATTATTATTATTATTATTATTAATATTATTCATGTTAATTACAATAAATAATTACTTATCTGACCATCTCACTTAATGACTTCAAAAACAACTAAAATAACTGTATGGTGCCAGTGATCGGTAGACTTAATTTTTAACTGATTAAGAAAAAGATGAGGGGGAAAAAATTTTATTTATTACTTTGCATCACACTGATTTATTTTTATTTCTGTTTGTGGATATGAGCACACATATAGCATAAAATAGTATTAAAATCTCACTAAAGATTTTCAACCCTGTGCTGTTGGTGGAAAAAATTGAGATGCATCTAGAATCGTTTTGGAATCAGATTGTGACTCTGAATCGAAACTGAAACATGAGGTGCCTGAAGATTACCACCTCCTGTCCTGAAACAAACCAACACCTGCAGTGAATTTTTGATGTTTCATTTCTTTCATGCATTGTTCGGTGCATGTTGACTGAATGATGGAACGGTTCAATGAACACACACTCATAGATCAGGCAAATCACACACACCAGTGCCATCATAGCACATGACGGATCTCCTGCAGCGGTCAGGTGTGTTTTACTGTGCATGCGTGTTAAATGACCTCATATGCAGTGCGGCAGGTGAGGAACATTTTTCCGCTATCAGAATACAACAGCGGTCTGACCTTGTGCTGACCTCAGTCTTTAGTGACCTACTAACTCTGGCTAGCTTTAAAAGCTTTAAAATCCAAGGTCAAGTATAATGATATGCACAGCAGCTAATTTGGGTAATTTTTGTACTTTTAGTCTAAAGGTGTTGCTTTTCTGCCAACAAATACGTAAGCACTAGATATTCACTAAAATAGCAATTATGCACTGTGACAGTATAATCGAGTATATTTATGATCAACAATGAATTTGATTGGAGGTCAGTTATACCAGGTATTGGATGAAAGGTTTGCATATTGGAATATCACAAGATTTTCTTCATTCTGTCTTGTCTTTCAGTTGCCTCAGTATCTGTTGTCTTTGTGTCTTTTATCTGTGGTTTGTGTGTGTAACGTGTCTGCATTTTTTTTCTTTTTTTGTTCATTTATCCTTTTGCATAGTACTTTTCAGTTAGGAGCATTGTCCTTATGAGGCCACCAGGGGGCGTTTGACTGTTTGGGGCCACAGTGTTGGCATGGCAGGAGTTGAATCTCAGTATATGTGATTGTTTGTGGAACATATCATAGTTTTATAATGTGTTTGAAGTTTGAAGGCCTGTTGGTAGTTTGTTTTACTTAGGTTCTTAGCAGCTTTTTTTTTTTTTTTTAAATATTATAGTAACTATACTACTGTAGTATTAACATTTTCGATTAGCTTTTATTTTTAATTTTTTCCATTTTTATTTTTTTTGTATTTTTCCATTTCATTTGAATTTTGAAGTAGCTAGTATTTTTGTTTCATTTTAGTTTTATTAATTCTATACACTTTTGTCATTTTTATTCATTTTTATACGGCTTTAATTTCGGTTTTACATTTACATGGTAATGTTCGAAATGTATCTTCAACTTATTTTACTTCAGTTAATTGACAAGACAACATTTCCAAGTTTCTTTTACCTTTTTGCATCTAATATTTAGGAAGCATTTATATATACAATTGTTTTATTTCATCTTTATTTCAAATAATAAAAACAGCTTTTCATAGTTTTAGTTAACAATAACACATGCAACATTTCAAAGATTTTTCCCCAATGTTATGCCTCTAAATTCACTTTTTAAAATAGTCACTTTTTGAAATCTACACATTCACCACTAGGGTGGGCGATATAACCAAAATCTCAATATGAGTAATTTTATTTCACAGTAACTATATATATATATATATATATATATATATATATATATATATATATATATATATATATATCACAATATGGTTATTTTTGCTTTAAATAAGGTGTTTGATATCAGAATTTTTGAAGCCATAGAAATTTCATCATTTTTGTCACCAGTGTCAGTATCTATGATTTCCGCATTTTAACGTTTCCTTTGAAAAAAACTATCGTTGTATCATAGAGAAACAGAAACTTGAACGTCTTCACAACAGCCTGTCAAAATAAAAGTTTAGTTTAACTTAAAGAAACTGACAGAAATATATTACTTAATGTAATGATAGTACTACTACTGCTACTACTTACAATAAAGTTATTATTAAAACATTATTCTTTGAGGAATATTTGCCAAAAATGTTTTTTTACCAGAATTTATTTACCAGAAGAATGTAAGTACACAGTATTTCACCTGAAAAAATAAATAAATAAAATAATACTAAATTAATTTTTGACACAAACAATTATTAGAGATGCCTTTGATTACTTACTGAATTGAATGAAACTATTAAAATGGAAGCCAGAAAATTAATGGAAAACAGAATTTGGTAAAAGTAAAACTGGTTTTGAGGGGCTTTAAAATTTATTTTTTGTTAAATCTGTTAAATTGTGCATGTTTCGTGGTTGTAATATATATTTACATGCTTTTGATTAATATTTTAACCATTAAACACCCCAACCCCCCCCCCCCCCCCTCCCACCCCCAAATGGACACATTGAATTTTTACATTTTTAAAAAAGAATTTGTAAAACTAAAACATGAAAAATTAGAATTTTTGAAATTGAAATTCCAAAACTTTAAAACTGGAATTTAAAAAAAAAAAAAAAAGTTGGTAAAAAAAATAAAATGGATATCATAGGCCCCTAAATATCACTCAAAAACTAATTCTAACCTAAATAAAAAAAAAAAGACAAAAAACAACAAAGCTTAAGCTCACTGAAGACAAGGAGTCAGCGATTACATAAAAATATGAAACTAACTACAAGCAATAGGACAAAAAACTACAGTAGGACAAATAAATAAATATTACATGCATTCAAATAATCAAATGTATAAAAACACTAAATTAGTCAAGAGCTTTGAGAGATTTTCTCTCTTTTGTTGTTTGATTAACATGAATAACATGCAGAAATATCAGACTGCTGTCACTTTAAGAGCTGCCCAGATCCAATATACTGTTACACGTGTGTTTTCTTTCTCAGCTGTTTGCTTTCACTTAAGACCTAAATTACTGTGTTAACGAGGATACACAAGGCAAAAATGAGCATTTTGACACACAAAGTGTGTATTTAACCATTCAAGGCCTGTAAAGCGACAAAATAACTTTTTACATGCGCATGCCTCTCTGACAGCACGTAAAGTGGAATGAGTTCTCTTTCACTGCTGATTGCGCTTTAAGAGCTTTAAATAACTTAAACCGCAATGCTTAAAAACGCATGCAAACGATTGGCTTCCGTGACCATATAGCACAGCAATGTCACATGTAACCGCGATAAAGACAATAGTACAAAATCTCTACTAGTTGACATTTATACCGGTGTATCGCCCAGCCCTATTCACCATCGAAAGCTCTTACCAACATTACCGTTATTACACATAATCCATGAATTCTATGATTAGGTTTGTGTAGTATCCTGATATCCTTGATTATCTCTCAGGATGCCGTTTATTGTTAAGAAACTCATCTGCTCTCTGATGTCATATAGGTGTTGTAAACAAGCTTAACCAGCAGTGGTTGACTAGGTTAATTACAAACATCTCTAGTTGTTGCACTTTCTTCACATGTAATATCCTAAGGGTTGTTTGGCGTTCCATTGGTTAAAATGCTGGTTTCTACCTCACTGTGTGATCTTTAAGCCGTCTTTAGTCATGTGAGCGTTGGTGAACTGTACCCAGAATGCACTGCGAGAGCTGCATGATTGTCCCCAGCATGCTCGCCGGTGTGCACGCAATAACGCCGCCGCTTTCTGCCTTCCTGTGTGTCTGACGTCTCTCTCTCGGCACTGCCGTCTGTCTTTAAGCTGGCCATCGCCGAGCCGACGCTTCCGGAGCATCAGCGCGTGGGCGGGGCCAACTCGACATGGGCGTGGCCAGCGGAACCCTGGGCGGAGTCTTGGAGGAAGCTCTTACGCGATTCGCCGCCATGCAGAGACAGACCGAGGAGCGCTTTCGCGTGTGGATGGACAGACTGACCCGCCTGCACTCGGACGATGACCTTTCGTCCAGTGAAAACCAAGAGGGCCGGAGCCACGTTAGCTCGTTCCTGCCGTCGTCGGAGTCGCAGGAAACGTTGGCGGCCTATCAGATGGCTCGACTCAGCGCCATCGCGGTGCCGCCTCCGCCGCAGACCGCCGGCGTCAACGGAAACGCAGAGCCGTCTGAACCGAACGTTTAAAGAACGTTGACGCAACACAACTGTGCCGACTGTGTTCGACTGCTGAAGTGGAGGCTTAGGACAATGCACAACCTTTCTCTTGTTCTCTTATTAAATCCATCTTCATTCTGGCTTCCACATCTCTCTCTTTCTCTATTAAAGGATCAGTTGTCCTACAAATTAAACATTTACTCATCCTCATGCCTTTCTGAACCCATTTAGCTTTCTTGCAATTTCTGGCAATTAAATGAAAGTAAACAACAAATTATTTTAGTATCATACTATAGTATTATCTTACTATTTTACTGTATAATACTAAAAGAGATATATATAATATATATATATATATATATATATGTATATATATATATATATATATATATATATATATATATATATATATATATATATATATGTGTGTATATGTGTAATTTTTTTTTTTATTTCAAATTAGGTTTTATTTTTATACTTTGTTTTAACTTTTTTTTTTTAGTAGGTTTGCCTATGCTTTTCCTTTTTATTTTTTTTTATTTATTTTTAGTACATCACGTCAAACAAAATTAAAATGAAAAATTCTTTTTTTAGCTTTAACTATTGCTTTAACTATTAACATTTTTAGTTTTTGCTATATATATATATATATATATATATATATATATATATATATATAATATATATATATATATTATATTATTATTATTATTATTATTATTATTATTATTATTATTTTTCTTTTTTTAGTATTAGTTTAGTACATCACGTTAAACAAAATGAAAATAAGAAATGTCTTATTTTATTTTTTAACTTTTAATATATTTAACTTTTATTATTAGCTAATGTTATGCTTTTATTTTATTTTATTTTTTTTTTATTTTAGTACATCAGGTTAAACAAAAATAAAATGAGAAAAGTTGCCTTTGTGAGTAGTTTAATTTTAGTTTATATTATATATCGGGGGAAAAAAAATATGGAAAAAACTATAATAATCCTGGCTCTAAAAATTCCAAAACAAAAAAAACCCAAACAGTTTTTATTGAATTACAACTTAAATTTAGGTCTTTTCCATACATAAGCCTATTATATGATTTCATTTATTTGTGCACAAGTTCTACTGGGTTTTCATGCGGATTAGTTTATTTTATTTTTAATTTAATTTTTAATTTTTTTTTTTTTTCCATTTTTGTAGGTTGACGGACCTAATCACCATTGTTAAAATAAGCTAGGATATTCTTAAATTCACATCTTGCGTTCTGTGGAAATAATTATTTAATATGGGTTTGGAACGACGTGAGGATGAATAAATACCGACTCAAATTTCTTAAACCGCTTCTTTAACTTCACCCGTCTTTCTTCTATTAACATTTTCCATTGTTTCATATTGGCATCTCAGGGCTGCCCTCCACACACAGTGCCTTTGCGATCTCATTTCTTTGGGAGAGCCACTTTCTTCCACTCACCTGGATTTGAATCATTTTAAAGAATCATTTGTCTTGCCTGTAGAATAATTTCATGCCGTTGTTTCCACAAGAGACTTCTGAAGTTTTCCCTCGACTGCCATGTGTCTTTGTGTCTTCATCTGGGCCGGCATGTCTACCAAAGAGCTCTTGTTTGCATTGCGGACTGGTTTAGGTTCTTATTTAATCGCTTCTTCCAAAGCGGAAAATGCATGATATAAGCTGACAACAGAGAGCTGTAATGTAATGACAGCCTGTACATTGGTTTCTATGCTAAATACTAACCTACAACACACAAACACTAATAGAAACAGTCCGTGATGCACATGCTACTACTACTGGACGTTATGTCTAAAGCAGGAGATATTGATCACGTTTTTGTCTATATGTATCTATTTAAGGGTGATTTCCGTAAAAACATGTCAGTCATAATTTACCCCAAAGTTAATGTTTACATAAAGACGGTTAAGTCTATATTTAGAAACATTTAAGTTAAATTTTTTTTCAAAAGTTTTCGAAATTATTAATATGCATGTAAGTAGATTTAATTATATTGCGAAATATAATTTCATGTCATTTCTTTTTGATTTTAGGGTGAAATATGAGCTGGCCAGATTTCATGAGATTCGCCCGTCATGTGCTTCCCACACACTAACACAAACACTCATAGTCAAGGTTTACTGTGGTTACTGACTTACAGGAGGACTTGAAAGCTGTTTGCTGTACTGCTTCACTGTATAGAGTATCTGAAGGAGATTGTTTACGTTTTTATGTCTTTTTGTGTAAGAATAACCAGGCTGCCTAAGTTTAGTGTCATAATGTTTTAGATGGAGGACAGAATTGCCTCCACATAATTGTTAGAAAACAAGAAACGAGTAACCAGAGATAGATGTCTTTTTATTTGTTCCAAATATATTTTTTCGTTATTGCATTGTTTTTAATGTTCTATACTACTGCCTCACCAAACGTTTAAAGTGTGCCAGGCGACGTTCATTTGTGTTTTCATGTCTATGTAGCACATTATTGACGTGTGATATCTGCTCTGTCATTCGCTGGTGAATAAATATACTAGTATTTTACCAGCATTCCTGTTTTACTTGACTTACCTATATGCACAGTCTTCATATTATCTGGTTAGCTTAGATTTAATGTAAACGTATGGCTTGTGTGGTGTACTGTCACTTCTCATAGACTAATTTTGCTAAACTTTTTGTTTTTTTTTTTAACTTGGAATTCAAATTTAAAAAGTTTATGGAATTTGAATATTAACAGTTTAACAACCTCTTAAATCATGTAGAGACGTATAGTAAATTCCTAATGGATAAAAAAAAAAAAAGTCCTGACACATTTTTAAATATCCTCTTTCACTTGACAGATGTTGCATTATGAAATTAAATTTTAAAATGTTTTTTTAGTGGAAAAAACATAATTTGTGGATCATTTTGTCAATATTCACTCAAAAAAAAAACTGAGGTGCATAAGTTCAGATCAATAATCAGTCAGTTCAAAAAAGACCTACAAAACCTGTGCTAATTGGAAAAAAACATTGATAAATCTGATATTTGTGACCCTGGACCACAAAACCATGAGGGTCAATTTTTTAAATTGAGATTTATACATCTGAAAGCTGAAATTCCATTGTTTTGTTATGACAGGACAATATTTGGCAGAGATACAACTATTTGAAAAGCAAAAAAATCAAAGAAAATTACCTTTAAAGTTGTCCAAATGAAGTTTTTGCTAATGCATATTACTAATCTAAAATGAAGCTTTTATATATTTATGGTAGAAAATGTGCAAAATACAATTCAAACAAATGTACAAAAAAAATTCATGGAACATGATATTTACTTAATATTCCAATGATTTTTGGCATAAAAGAAAATTCAAAGATTTTTACCCATACATTGTATTTTTGGCTATTTCAACAAATATACCCATGCTACTTATGGCTGGTTTTATGCTCCAGGCTCACATTTGGTAATAATATAACATGAAGATAAACTTAAAAGCTATTTTTGGTAATTTTTGACAGTGAACACCACAAGTGTAACACAGTGGGGCAAAAAAGTACAAAATCATACTTTTTTGGTAAGTTTTTTTTTTTTGAGCAAAGACTACGTTTTAGCCCAATTTGATGATATTTAAAGGGATAGTCCACCAAAAATCTCTTATTTACTTATTTACTAAGCCTGTATAAGTTATTTCTTCTGCTGATCACAGAAGATATTTTGAAGAGTGTTGGTAAACAAACAGTTGACGGTAGCAATTGACTTCCATAGTATGAAAAAAAAAATGGCAGTGGCTATATGCACTTAGTATAAATGGCAATTAGCTTCCATTTACACTAAGTGAAAATAGCATATTTTCTTTGCAAAAGATGCTATTTACACCAAGTGCAAATAGCAATGGATTATATTAACACTAAGTGAAAATAGCAGGATGCTATTTGCACTAAGTGCAAATAGATATAGATTCTATTTACAATGTTAAAATAACAGTATTTTCTGGTATTTATACTATTAATTGCAAATTGTGGCAGTTATCTGCACGTCAGTATTGTAGTACATTATAAAACAGTATGCAATAATAATGTATTGAGCCCTCCCTACACCTACCTGATACTTTATTTTCAACTTTTTTTGATTTTCTTCATATTTTTTTTGAAAATAAATGCCTTTCTGATGTGATATGAGATTTGAACAGGGAGAAAAAAAGTTCGGCAACAGGGGGATCGCGTCAAAAAGACTACGACACGCACTTTACCATCTATGCCACTGGAGCCAAACTTTGACAGCTGTCTTTTATGTTCTTGACAAACCCAATCGCAAGTTAGTGGGCGGAGTTGGTGTAAATAGCCTCTGCCAACAAGGCAGGCTATTTGCACTTAGTGTAAATAGACACTCCGGAAAAAAAAAATACTATGGAAGTCAATGGGTACCGTCAGCGTTCTCCAGAATATCTTCTTTTATGCTCAGCATGAGGGTTAAAGCTTTATTGCGTTGTGCATTTAATGTAAATACTGTTAAATTTCATTATTATTGAGGGAATAATAAAATTATCAGTGGTAATTGACAGTATGCTACAAATGTGGTTTAAACCTAAAAGCAAAACATTCAATGTTTCACTTTGAAGATATAGATTCAGAAGTAATT